>CM035410.1:182196138-182473638 GCA_020310875.1 Ceratopteris richardii
GATTGCATCTTCAAAACAAGAAGGTTTAGCATCTTGTATTACCTTTTTCATGTAGGCACAATGACGAGCCACGTAATTATCATACGTCAATCGTTGCACTGAATTCCGCATCCTCCGAGATCTTCTTGGTACCTGGTCAGTTCTCATTGTATCATCTGCATGTCCCTTTCTTACTCGTGGAGTCTTCATACAGGGGAATCCAAGTTCCTCATCAAGGCTCTTTTCTAAACTGCTTGATTCTCCATCAATGTCTTCAAAACTTGTAGAAGTTTTACTACTAGCAAAAAGCTTTTCTTTACCTTTCTTGGATGCATTTGATGAATTTGCTAGACTAAAATTTTCATGAAATCTTCCACTCCATGGATTTGAGTTGGAACAATTGCTTGGTGATGCATCTGCTCCACTCAAAACTTGTGATTTGCACTTGATTCTTTAGCATTTTCTTTTTCATTTGAGTCAAGATTAAGTCCTTCTTTGGCATCTCCATAGAAGCTTGATATTTCATCAAAAACCACAACTGTGCTTACCTTCATCTATCATGTGAGTGTGTTATAACATTTATATCCCTTTTGGGCTGAAGGGAGTATCCAATGAAGATACATTTTTTTGCTTTTGGATCAAGCTTCATCCTCAAATAATCTAGAACATGTACATATGCAATACAACCAAAAACTTTCATATGTGTTAAGTTTGGTTGTTTACCTGTGAACTTATCAGCCATCAAGGCTCTTGCTATTTCTAGAATATGTCTATTTTTGCATTCAACAATGCCATTATGTTGTGTTGTGTATCTCCATGAAAACTAATGTTGAATTCCATGACTTTTCAGAAAGTTGTAGAACTCATTTGACATATATTCACCTCCTCCATGAGGTCTTAATGTCTCAATATACTTTGCTATCTTCTTTTCCACCATAGCTTTAAAATTCTAGAAGTGAGCAAACACCTCAGTCTTCTCTTTCATGAAATATACCCATACTTTCCATGTACGATCATCAATGAAAGTAACATAAAACCTACAACCACCCATAGATGTGGTCTTTGCAAGTGTTGTAGAGAAAACAAAGCACTAAAGAGGAGCCCCAAAATTTTCAAAAATATGGGCACAATTTTTCTTCTTCAAATGCTTATGGAAACCTCATGAAACCATGTAAATGCACTAGAGGAGTCCTCTAGATGCATAGATCCCAAGAAATTTATCATTATCCTTGTAAATGGTAGGAGATTAGGGTTTCTACAATAAAGTGTCGGTGTCTTGTGTGAAAGGACCATTTTTTAGGGCACATATATAATTCATTTGATGAAACTTTGTAAAGACTTTTTGCCATTGTGAGTAGGAGAGCTCTGAATTTTCGAATTTGCTCCTTCTTCTTTTTGAATCTCTTTGCTTGTGAGCTTGCATGTGTGTTTGTAGCTTGGAATGAGTGCATGGAAGTGTTGTCTACTAAATTAATTTCTTTTCTAAAGTGTGTGATGTGTGTGAGAGGCTTGAGGAGGTGTGTGGTGAAACAAGGTGAGTTACACAGCTCTATTTTTTCCCATATCTTAAAGTTGATTTGTCAAAATCAAAGAAGAGTACTACTATTGGATGTGTCTCATTGAGAGCTTCGAAATGAACCCACTATTCGCCATATTCTTAGTTTGCAGATAAGAGAAAAGTCTGTTTTTGTGCTTACTATTGTTTCATGTATCGCAACACCATTTCCACTTGTGAGAGTGATTATGTGCATGATGACACTTGCATTTCATAAAAGTTATCACACTTCATTGATCATTGTGTAAGTGCACGTCTTTATACACTCGGTTAGGTTCAAGATAGTTCTCGGATTGATAATTCAAATGTGTGATCCCCACTATATGCACTTGTTGGTGATAGAGAAATAGTCTCTTTCATCACAAGTCCCTAAGTTCATACTTAGGTACACACATTTTTTGGCGCCATTGCAGGGGAAGTACGAGTCCAATCGAGGTGCTCACATGATGGTAAGAGCTCTTAGGAGAAGATAGGAGTGGTGAAGAGGTGAATGCTCTCCTTTGATAAGTCAAATCCTTTTGCACTTATTACTTTGCACTTAGAAAGTGTGTGTAGTAAGTTAGTAGACTTAGGAGAGAGAGTGAGTAGGAGTAGAGAGTAGGAGGTAGAGAGGAGAAATCGTGTAGGTAGGTAGATTTCTCAAAATCACATCTTTGTGTACCTCTCAGCCTTGGGTGAGCCTAGGGTATAAAAGCCAAGAAATTTATTTACAAAAATTACTTGTCTAGGCAAGTATCGTGGAGAGCAGATGACATGTATCGTGGTCGAGCGATTGTGGGCACTTCTTGATTTAGAGGGAAGCTAGGCAAGGAGGGAATCAAGAGAGAGCAACAAGGAGGTGCGAATACCTACAATCTACTGAAAAAAATCAAGTTAAAACCTCAGAAAATGTGACCACGGGTGCAATCGGTATCATGGGATAGAGGGAGCTTTTATTTTCTACAGGTAGGTAGCAAGAAAGAGGAGAGCACAAGGATCACATATGTATAAAAAACTTCAAAAAATCATTTAATTTGAGTGATTTAAGCCTAAGTATTGTGATCGGCCGAGTTGAAGTATCGTGATACTTGAATTCACTCAGGAAGCCAACGTAGTGTCATATCTTCAACTGGGAGTGTAAACTTACCTAGTGCCGATTCACAGTATTCTGACACTTCTAGTTAATCAAACAAAAAAGCTAGGATGGCTTTGGAAGACATGCATAGTTCAGTTCCTTTGATAGGATTTATGTCTGTCATTGAAGGAGAATAAAGAACCTCGCTGGAGTATGTGAACAGTAATCAGCATGACATACCAATTTTTATTGATGGACTAAATAGAACCATATCACGAATGAAGAAAGCAAATGAACCAGAGATAGTTCCTCGACCCGTAGTAAAATATGAGGGATGGTTCTATATGGACAAAAGAGGAATAATTTATGTAGTGACCAATTGTCCGGAGACTATAAGTGAGCCATGGGAAAGTGAGAATGTGGGCCATATTAGTGCAGAAGGAATAGAAGGACAGGTTTCTATACCCCGAGGCAAGTCTAAAGTAACCAGAGCTTGGAGAGGTGACAAAATCCCTCAGGATGACACGTTGAATAATGTGTAGATGGTAGATGGGAAGGAGCAATTGCTACAAGCCCCTTCATCTTTGTGGGGAGAAAGTAGTAACCCACTCACCATCTATGAGCTACAAGACCCAGAGGATCTTTCTAGAATCACTTATCTAGATACGAATATGAGGACTTACTGGCCCATCTCAGATCTAGAAAGAGCCCGATTAAAGTATCAAGATATTCCCGTGTTTCCTCCCAGAGACCAAGGAACTACCTCTTAGAATCCTCATGGAACATAAAAAAGTTATGCTCATCAGAACTTGGGAAAGTACGAACAACAAAATATCCATTCAAGGACCAATTTTCAGTTCTCCACACTAGGAGAAAACCCTAACTATCAACCCCCAACCAATGAAGAGCCTAGGAATAGAAATCCAGTGCTTGAAAGACCACCCTTAGGTAGGGGAGTTGGAGTTCAAGTAAGACATCCAATAGTTCCTGTTATGCCCAGACCGCCCAAACTAGGAAGAAGATTACAACCAATTCAAGTGGCCAAGTGTATGAAAAGCCATTACAATGGGTCCGGTCAACCTTATAATCACATAGCTGAATTCAAGCAAGTGATTTGTGTAGAACAAGTGGAAGATTTTATGATCCAATATGAGTCATTTGGGTTGACACTTAATGGACAGTGCTATGGCCTGGTTCCAGCCTTTGGAACCCAATCAATTCCTAAATATGGAACAAGTATTTCAGGAAATGATTGAAGAGTTCGCTAAGATGGGCATTAAGAATAATTCTTCATCACTGATCCATAGTTTCAAACAATCCCCTACGGAGTCAGTACAATTGGCGGCTCGAAGATTTATGCAATATGTAGACAGATGTCCCACGGAGGAAAGGCCTACCCAACACAAAATGATTTAATTATTCTTAGAAGGCCTAGTCAATGGATCCCTAAGAGCATTAGTCTATGTAAAGAGATTCCAAACCTTGAGTGAATGCTTGAAGGAATGCATAAATTTGGAAGATAATTTTTCTGCAGACTTGAAGATTCCCCAAACCAAGATTAAGAGCGATGATAGTTCCAGCAGCATCATTAGTACTAGTAATAACATAGAAGAAATTTCTTACTTAGTGGCCAAAAAGTTAGGAGTGCAAGGACAAAGGAACTACCCTAGCCCCCCACTATGAATGTCCTTGTTAAGAAGGTGTGTACACTTTGGAGGGGATCATCCCTCTCATGTATGCAATAGGGGAATTGTTCCATCGAATCCCCACATGTATAACTCTCCACCAGTACAGAATCAAGCCTAATACTACAATATTGAAGAGAAATATACCAACCACAACAGTGATAACGGTCCTTACAATAGATAGCCTAAACCAGTCCAACCACCAGAATTCAGGTCATATGGATACCCAACTAGAGACCTAGGCAGGGAGTTTCTAGGCACCCTCAATACCTGAATACATCTCCAAATTAATGTCCTTATGAATACCCGGGATACAACCCACCACAGCTGGTCTTGGGACAACAACCACCCCACCCTCAGAATGTAGTCTGGGTGAAGTTAGCCCAAGCTGAAGAAAACACAGAGAGAGCACTAGTACCAACCACCACTTTGACTGGCATGGATAGCTACAATCAATCCTATGACCAGAGTTGGGGAGATTGCTATGCATACAAAATGGACCCTATGAGTTAAAAACAGGCCTACGAGCAATACTCATATGGGCAAAATAATTATGATCAACCATATGGATATGGAGCTGAATATGCGACTCTAATGTACACCAACTCAAGAGCCAGCCACCTTCAAGTCCCATGATTAGACCTCCAATCCCTCGAGGACCGTGCTACCGATATGGAGGGGACCATTTCATTCAGGAATGCACTTTGCCCTATCAACCACCTCACAAGGTTTGGGAAGGATATTGTAGCGATTGCGGAAAAGAACATTTGTTTAGGGAATGTCCAAAAAACCCTAACAAAATGAACCACACCACCCAAGTGAACGTAGTAGAGGTAGTAAAGCCTTCAGAAAGTGACAAAGAATATGTAGTTTCCTTGAAGGCAATTACAAGAGCAAGAGCCAAACAAGGACTAGAAGAGTTAGAATCTACTAGACATGAAACCAGCAAACCAAAAACTCCAGTACCTCAAGTAGTGCCAGATTCATAAGAATCCAAAGAAAATTTAAAGGAAAAACAAACTCAAAGATGGAAGGTTGGATGGGAGAAGCTAAGAAATAAGCGAACTCAAAAAAGAGAGGAAAAGAAGAGCCAAGAGGAGTCAAAACACATTACACCGGGAAAGGATTTTAGTGCAGGGGAGAAGGAGCAATGTAAACAACCAGCAGGGTCAGTGCTAGTTGATCCATGCCAGAAGACCTAGCCATGTGGATAAACGCCTATCAATCTAGGATCAAAATTGGACCAAGTGTGGAACAACATGAAGTGAGTTACCTAGGAGGGGATTTAGAAAGAGAAAGGCTAGCAATCTGTAAGAAATTGATAGAATTAGCTCAAAACACCCTAGAAAAACCTATACAAGACCTTCCAAAAACGAGGATACATGAGAGAGAATTTCAAGAGGGATTGAGATCTCATGACCCTCTAGAAGAAAGAAGGACTGTAGAGAAAGCACAAAGCATAGCCAATGAAAATCCTCAAAGATGTTCGATAATCCCCGAAGTAGAAGCTAATTGGTCGGAGGATGTATGGGCTAAAGTCCAAGAAGAGAGATGGAGAAAAATTGAGAACATTAACCAATCCTTCGAAGAATTGGATGTAGACAAAAACCCAAGAATGATAAATCATGAAAGGAATTACGAGGAAGGTGAGGAGGGAATGGATAGCATGGACACCCTACCAAACTATATGGGAGAATATCAACGGAATTCTGAACTTTATCATGCCCCAATAGTAAGAACGAAGAGAAAGTATTTTCTAGCAAGACATCAGACATAGCACGAAAATTGAAGGAGACTAAGGTGCAGTGTTCAATAACCTTAGAGGAATTACTAAAAGTTAAACCATAAGTATGGGGCAAATTAGCTAAGCACTTCATGCAGAGAGAAGTAAAAGCAAGTAACAAGGAGGCCAATGAAGATACACATACAATTCAAATTCCTATAGATAAAGTGGGAGACTTCAGTGAAGGGGATGAAGGTAATACATGTCTACCCATCACTTTTCAAAGTTACACCACAAAGGCAATCCTAGACACGGGAGCAGGAGTAGGAATAGCTATGAAAGAAATATGGGAGAAGTGGGGAAAAAAAGCATTACGACCCACAAGAATGAAATTACAATTAGCAGATGGCCACATTGAAAAACCCCTAGGATTGCTAGAGAATGCAGTGCTTACAACATGCAGAGAAGATTTTGAACACACATTAGCCATCTATCAGTTTGAGAGAGCTAGTAATTATGAAATGATCTTGGGAAGACCCTTTATGAGACAACTAAGGGTAGTGCAAGATTGGGGTAGAGATGTTGTATATCTGCAATATAGGGGCACAACGACAAGAATAAAACTCCATACATACGCATATCAAGATGTCCCACCTTTACAATGGAACTCGATACATAGGGAAGAGGATGACCTATAAGTCCATAGTGAGGAATCCGAAGACCAATTGTGGATGCATAAGGATACCCAATTATGGATGTGTAAGGCAGCTAAGAGGGAGGACGAGAGGAGACTAACATGGCAACAAGTTGGAGTCTCTCGGCCTGTAGAAGATCCAACGTATATGCCACAAGTATTCCCGGATGCAGAGTTCGAAACCCTACAGATGGATGGAAATATTGGCTACATTAGATGTGTGTGTCAATGAGGAAGTCTTGACCCTAAACGAGTGTATAGATAAGGAGGGCCATGACATAAGTCTATACATGGTGGTGCTACAAGAGAGAGAGGAAGGAGAGTGGATAGAAAAAGATTGGACAGAAGATTATGAAAGCATAGAAATGGAACCTGAAACTCGAGAAGAAGGACTTCAGTTAGGAAAAAAACACAAAGAAATGGAGACGAGAAACAACTCTTTCCAAGAACAAAAAGGAAGTCTGGAAGATATCCATTTAGAAGGGATCACTGGAGAAGAGAATATACCACAAGAGCAGTTTGAGGTCCCGAAACATTTTAAAAAGTACAAGGTGGAGGAAAGGAAGATTGCCATCCAAATGCCTAAACGACAAGCACAAGAAGGAATAGCATACGATAATAAAGAACTGACTAAAAAAATTTCAATGACCATAGAAGGAGAAGAGCAACGAACAAGATCATATAGGGTTGATTCAAGACTATAGGGATGTACTTGCTTGGACGTACAAGGACTTAAAAGGAGTGGATCCCTCCATTTGTTCCCATCATATTCCCATGACTCCGGATGCTAAACCATCTAAACAATGACCATACATAGGGAAAGACGTGTTTGAAAGCAAAGAACAAGATCATATAGGGTTGATTCAAGACTATAGGGATGTATTTGCTTGGACGTACAAGGACTTAAAAGGAGTGGATCCCTCCATTTGTTCCCATCATATTCCCATGACTCCGGATGCTAAACCATCTAAACAATGACCATACGCATAAAATGACATGTACTCAACCAAAATCAAGGAAGAAATAGACAAATTATTAGTAGCTAGATTCATTTATGAAATCGAACACACCGAATGGGTATCACCTTTGGTAGTAGTGCCAAAGAAAAATGTGAAGTTTAGGGTGTGCATCAACCTCAAAAAGGTTAATGCAGCCACCATTCGAGATAGCTATCCCTTACCCATTACAGATCACCTCTTGGAGAGGGTGGCAGGCAAGGAAGTTTATAGCTTCCTCGATGGATTCTCGGGCTATAACAGTTGTGTTATGTTTTGTCTTTTTGTGCTTCTTCTCCAAGACTTGCTGTTTTTTCCTCGGACTATGTCTTTTTACATTCTGATGTGTGCTCTTGTGGGGCTTTGGGCAGAGAGTATTGTTTTTAATAATATATTTTCTTTTTTTATTTTCTTCTTCTTCATTTTCTGGTCTCTCCCTCCACACATTCCTTCTCTTGGACTCTATCATCTCTGATAGGATTTTGTTGGTGATGTGAGTAGGTCTTGTAGACTCGTTGCTCTATGTCATTAATACTATTTGCTTCACATATCATAAACTACTTACATTGTCCGAACTTTACTCCATCATGTGGCACTTGATGGCAATAAACAAAGACATTAGCTTGTATGCTACTAATCTAGCATTTAAATTCAATGACATCTTCAAAAAGATCTTGGAACCAATTTCAAAAAATCCTATAAAAAAAGGCTTCTTCAAAGGTTTTCATATAAAAGATCAGCAAAAAAAGTAATCAAGAGTAAAATGCCATTATTGTAAGGCAACTTGGCATAAGCAAAAGATAAAAAATCAAGGCATCTGTGCTTGGTTAATGCCAATGAGAATGAGAAAATTTTACTCTTAATGTTTGAATACCTTCAAAACTGTTAGCCTCTTTCAGCTCTTCTTCGACTTTGATTTTACTCTCATACACTATTCTAAGCTGGTCAGTAAGCATCTTGTTGACATTGTTCTATGTACTGGTCATTTGCTTCCTTCCATTTTTGTCTTAGCTCCACATTGTCTTGTATATACTTTGATTTCCATTGCGCACATAGTGTTTGCTCCTACTTGACATGATCTACATATGCATCCAATTGTGCTTTAGGACCTTGAAGCTTCTCATTCACTGTCATTGATGCCTCTATTGGTTGGTTTAACAAGATTGAGGTCATCAATATTTTACTATGGTTGCATAAGGAATCTGCTTCATCCATACATACTTTATTTTCTGTCTCTAAAAGCTTGCTTCTATTAGTGAGATGTACCTTTTGAGCTTCACTAAAATCAGATTGCTTCTTTAATTTGATATTCTCATTCTGTAGCTTTTATTGTTCCTTCTTCACTTCATCAAGTTGACCTCTCAAAGTTGCATTCTCTTCTTTCAATGCGTTGAGCTCTTTTGTCACTGCCTCTGACTCCCTTTCTTTCTTCTTTAATTCCTATTGGGTCTTCATGAATTACTCAAACAATTGTTCACTTAGAGCTTTGAATTGTCTTTGCTCAACATGTGCATGTTCATAATCTTTATCTGCTTCTACAAGTAATTGCCGAGTACCCATAACACTCCACATCATATAGTGTACCATTGGCTTGAGTTGCATTACATCCATGTTTAGCCACATTTCTGGAATTATCAGAGTCTCCTTTATTAGAACATTTCTACCTTTGTTTGTATGTACAATTGTTGCACAGTAAACAAGCAACAAAAGAGGAGCCCCGAAAATTTTCAAAATTATGGATGATTTTTCTTCTTCACATTTCTATGAAAATCCGTTGAAGCCATGTAAATGCACTAGAGGAGTCCTTTAGGTGCATAAGCCCCAATCCTTCTAACATAATCCTTGTAACATAATCCTTGTAACATATTAGGAAATTAGAGTTATTCAATAGAAGTTCTAGTCTCTTGTGTGAAAGGACCAATTTTAGGGCACATGTATATAAGTCACTTTATGACTCTTGTAAAGAACTTCTTGCCATTGATAGAATCAAAGAAGAATTTCGAAATTGCCTCTTTCCTACTGATTTCCTTCTTCTCCAAGAGCTTTTGTGTGTGTGTAATGCTTGAAATCTATGTGTAGGACTTTTATCTACCCTTCTCATCACTTTGGAACTACCGTTGTGTGTGTGTGTGTGAACCATAACGAGTTGTGGAGCAGGTGTTGGTGTTTCCCACCATTCATTATTTTGCTCATAACTTGAAGCATGTTTGCCAGATTCAACTAAAGATACCACCATTAGATGCGTCTTGTCAAGATCTTCAAAAAGAACCCTCCGAGCTGATAGAAAAGTTTGAATTTGTGCTTACTGCTATAAATGGTCTAGCGATGTGAATTTTCAGAGAGTTAGTGAGTTGGAGAGGTGGTTGAGACTAGTTGCAAGCATTGTAGCTTTGATACTTCACTTACCATCATGTGTGTGCATGTCTTCATACACTTGGTATATCTAATTCCATGGATTCATAATTAAACGTGCATTAATCCACCACTATATGTACTTGTGGGGCGATCGAGATACAGTCTCATCGACACAAGTCCCCAAGACTTCACAACTTAGGTACACACATTTCGGGAACCATTGCTGGGGAAAGCCTGACCAAGGTGCTTTTGTGATGTTTGTAGCTATGGAGTGAATGAATTGTACTTGCAGAGGTGAATTAATTCAGTGGCAAGTCATTAATTATATTTCAACACTTGTTACTTCACACTTTAGGAGTGTGTGTAATGAGTTTTTAGGTTTAGGGTTAGGAGTGAGGAAGTGAGGAAAGAGTTAGGTTTAGGGAAGAGAGAGAAGTGAGGAGAGGAGAGTAGGACACCTTAAGAAAATCCTAAAAAAATTCTAGTTTATTTTAGTTCAGGCACTTGGCTAACCAAGGCCTTAAAACCCAAAAAAGAGTCATTTTTTAGTCACTCGTTGCGAGTAAGTATCATGGAGAGCAGTGATTGGTATCGCAGGAGTTGTATCGTGGCAAGCAAGCACATAGTTGAATTTGTGAGCAAAAGGCTTAGGCAAGACACTCTTGAAGGTGAGTTCCTTAACTCTAACACCTCAAAAAAATCAAAAGAGCACTCACAGACATGACATAACACGAATTCGGTATCGCAGGGTAGGACAGAAGGTTTGGAGGGAGCTACTAATTGGTACAGTGGGCTAAAAGTGAAGGAGAGGGAGAAACACACACTTTGCACTAAACATTTTTGAGTTATAACCACTTTTGGCTATAGTATTGTGATTAGTTGAGTTATGGTATCACGATACCAAAATTCCCTAGTATCACGATGCTCGCCTAGTATCATATCATGCATACCGACTTGAGGTATTGCGATACATCAAGGTATCATGTATCGCTAGTGTTAGTATCATGATTGCAGTCCTTCGATGGTATCCTATCGTAAGATACCTGGTATCGTATCGCGGTGATATTAAGTATCATATCGCCATCATTTTGGTGGTATCATATCGTGTCGGTCAAGGTATCGTATCATCGACCGAGTGGTATCATATCGTTTACATACTGGTATCGTATTGTATGTTGACTTGGTATTGTATCGTATGTTGACTTGGTATCGTATCGCGATTGGAATAGTATCGTCTCGAGAATTCCCTAGTATCGTATTGTCCTGACTACTGGTATGGTATCGTGAGCCAACCAAGTATTGTATCGTTAGATAACTTGGTATCGTATCGTGCTTGGTAGAGGTATCGTATTGAGTGCAAACTTAATATCGTATCATGCAAGTCTATGGTATCATATCTTGGTAGGCTTTTGGTATCATATTGTATCAAGTGCAATATCATGTCGCCAGCGAGGTATTGCCTAGAGTGGTATCATCCAAAACAACCCAGAGAGACTCAAGGTAAAATTTGAGTGATTGAAGATATAATTAAAGGAAAGAGGAGAGAAGATATAGACCTAAAGGGTGAATGAACTTAAGATCAGGACGGGTGTTAAGAGTTGGAGAAGTGTCATCTCATCAATAGGAAAGCACAGCCCAAGCGAGCCATCACTCAATGTACTCAGACACATCGAGTGACATAGAAGAGGAACTACCCATGGCCTCAGAGGACATGCATGGTTCTGTTCCTAGAGAGAACTTTATGTTGACCATAGAGGGGGAATACCGTACCTCTCTGGAGTATGTACTAATCGACAGGGAATCCCTATTTACCTTGATGGCATAAATAGGTCAGTATCTAGAATGACAAACTCAACCGATTCAACAATAGTTCCAAGACCCCCAGTCAAGTAGGAAGGGGAGTTTACATGGACAAGTTAGGTTAAACCTACATAGTGATTGAAAACCCAAATCAGATCAACAAGCGAGGGGAACTAGAAGGACAAGGGACTTTTGGAAGACCTACTCATGAAAACAATGTGACTACCCCAAGGGGCAAGTCTATGGTAACTCAAGTCTTGAGATGAGATTTTATACCTCAAGATGATTACTTGTTGGACGTATACCTGATCCATGGGTCATGCCTGCTTTTACAAACTGATTCACCCACACAAGGGGAAGAAGTAAGCCTAGTGACTATCTACGAGCTGAAGGATCGCGAGATGAGTCTAGAGTCACATACCTAGACCAAAACCAAAGAAGGTATTGGCTAGTAGATGAAGTTGATAGGTCTCAATTGAAATACATGGGGTTGCGTGTATTCCCTCCTCGAGAGCATGCAACTACCTCGCACAACCCTTTTGGATCCCACCAAGGAACAAAGAATACAACATCAGGACAAACAAGTCAACGAAGTATCCCCACCAGAACACAAGTGCGATTCACAATGCCAGGAATACATTTGCACAACTAAACCAACCCAGGGATGGGAAACATAAATCAACCACCTATTAGACCAAGGCCACAGCCAGTCATGCAACCGGGAATGCACCCCATTACACCCTCAATTCCTATAATAATCAGACCCCTAGAGCCTATAAGAAGGGTAAGACCAATTCAAGTTGCTAAATGCATGAGAAATAACTATGATGGTACAGGAGAGCCCTATGAACATATAGCAGAATTCAAGCAAGTGTTACGAGCAGAACAAGTGGATGACTTCTTTGTGCAGTACGAGTCCTTTGGACTAACCCTCATGGGAACTGCCTTGACTTGGTTCCAACCATTGGATCCAAACCATTTTGGAAATATTGAATAAATTTTCCAAGAGTGTATTGGGGAATTCACCAAGCGAGGGATTAAACACAACTTGTCATCCTAAATTCATAGTTTCAAACAAAACCCAAATGAAACTGTAAAAACAGCTGCCCAAAGATTTAATTAATATGTGGATAGATGTCCTGTAATAGAAAGACCCTCCCAGCAAAAGATGATATCACTATTCTTAGATGGATTGATTAATGGAATGTTGAGGACCTTAGTTTATGTGAAGCAGCTCCAAACATTGAGTGAGTGCCTCCAGGAATCCATTGATCTAGAGGATAACCTAGCTAATGACCTCAAAAATACACAAAGCTACACTAAACCCGAGGACCCTAGGAGTAGAGTGACGACTAGTTCTAGTAATGTGGAGGAATAAGCAAAATTGGTGGCTAAGAAGTTAGGAGTTCACGAATAGAGAAATCACTAGAATCTGTCAATGAGAATGCCAATGCTAAGAAGATGCAGCTTGTGTGGTGGATATCATCCATCTCATACTTGTACAAGAGGGGGCTTAGCCATACAAAAACTTTACTCATACAGTAGATAGCCAAGGACCCAACCTGTATTGTCATATTGAGCAGAAATATACCAGCCACACTATTGAAAATTGCCCATTTAATCGGCAATCGAGGCCAATGAATCAACCCCAGTATAGACCTTACGGATACCCTCCTAGAGAGCAAGGTAGAGAGATACCTAGATAAAACCCTTAACTGGGCCCAGAAGGAGCACCCAGACCTTATGAGGAAGGGGGATATGGACAACCATAGTCAATATTAGGGAAACAACCACCCCATCCATAGAATGTGGTACCAGTCAAATACACTCAAACAAAGGAGAACATGGAAAGAGCCATAGTACCAGCTACACCTTCAGCTAGTGGAGAAACAAGTTAAGGATATGAGCAGACCCATGGAGAATACTACCCCTATGACTCGAGTCTAGTGGAGTATGACCAAACCTACGACCAACAATATTATGGTTATGAAGGATACGACCATTCCTATGGACTTGAAAATGCTAACCTGATGTATACTACACCTAAATCACTAGCCTCGATGAGACCACCTATTAGACCACCTGCACCAAGAGGACCATGCTATAGATGCAACCAAGATCACTTCATAAGGGAATGCACTCTGCCATACAACCCACCACCACCTAGAACATGGGAAGGGTACTGAAATGAGTGTGGAAAGTAACATCTATTTAGAGAGTGCTCGAAAAATTCCCAAAAAAACTCATAATTCTACCCAAATCAATGTAATAGAAGTGATTGAATCATCAAGAAGCGATAAAGAATACACAGTACCATTAACATCCATTACTCGAGCCCAAGGCAAGGGACAAGCAATAAAAGAATTAGATTCTGACTAGGAAATGGGTAAGAGCATAGAGCCAGAGATACAGATAGTAGAAGATTCGGAAGACCCATGAGAAAGTAACCAAACAAAGAAAACGCAAAGTTGGAAGACTAGAAGGATAAAACTTAGGAATAAATGGCGAAAGAAGAAAAATAAAGAGGACAAGAAAGATGTAAAAGAAATTAGGAACCCTCGGGAAGGAGAAGTGCAAGATAACATGCCACATAAGTCCCAAACTCAGAATCCAAGCAAACAAGGATCAATTCTAGCAGATCCAGTACCAGAAGACTTGGACATGTGGTTTAAAGCTTACCAAGCTAAAATCATGATGGGACGAGATATAGAACAACATGAGAAACTACAACCCCAAGGAGAGCTAGAAAAAGAGAGATTGGAAATATGTATAAAGCTCATAGAGATAGCTCAGACCACTTTAGAAAAGACTATCCCAGTCATTCTAGAGAATAGGATATTTGAGAGCCAGTTCAATGAGTGTATCAAAATTAACGATCGAAAACAACCAAGAATGCCCAAAGAGAAACTTGATGAAGAAGAGAAACCCTCATTGTCTTTTATATGGGTGGGAGGTTTTGATAGGCTTGGTTTGGATGCCACTTACTTTAGTTAATATCTTTACATCCTCCTTTGCTTTCTCCAATGTCTTCTTTGGGATCCACACCTATGTTTGTGGTGTCTGAGCTTACATTAATTGTTTGGGTATGCACACTTGAATTACGTCGGAGTTTTCGTGCAATACTCCTCGTTCCTTGCTACACACTCTCTTTCTAGGGTTTTTGTTTTGTACATGTTCCCTTCTGCATTGGTATTCTTGAATTTGATCCTTGCAAATCCATATTTTTTTTATGCCTCTCCAATATTGATGTTGTTGAGTTCTTCTCTAGCGAGTGGATAATATTTCTAGTCTCTCGGTAATTGTTTCTTGAGAAGGAGAGGTGTGCTGATGACATGTAGTGGAGTAAGATTTTTTTTACTAACACTCAGGTCAGGTTGAATGGTGGAATAGGTAGACAAGGATTTTGGTTGGGTTTCACTTACATGTATATTTTGGGATGGGACATTAGTTTTTTTCCATGCATACAGTCTGTAGAGGTTTCTCGTCTATGAAATTAAACACTTCTCTATGCCCTACCTTGGTTGATATGTATCCTTGCACAAGATGTATCGTGACCTCATATTCAAAAATCCAATCTTGATCTAGAATTAGTTCTTCTAGGAGATGTGAATCATTACAAAACAAAAGTATTTGTTGCATTGTGTTATTTCCTAGGTGTAAGGACAAAAGTACTTCTCCTAAACACTTGATAATTTTAGCTCTGATCCCTATCATGTAAGCCTTTGTTCGAGTGAGTTGCATCTTTAGTTTTTCAACTAATGAAGCAAGTACACTACTCAAAACTGCTTCCACACCAGTTAAAGAATCCACTAATTGATAGTATTAATTACCACATTCCTATGTTTAAGTATGGTTGTTGTTTTTATTTTCTAGGGTTTTCACATGGTTAGTGTGGTAGTTTGCCATTGGAATAGGCTCTTCTCCTTGCAATTACCTTTCATCATGCTCTTGAATCCACTCTTTTTGTTTCATGATTCACTCTAGGGCTTATAGTTTTGCTTCTTTCGGTATAATCTCTTCTTCTTGCTTTCAATTGTAAGCTCCTTAAAGGTGAGCAAGCATTTGTTCTATCAATGGCTCCATGTACTTTTTCACCTCTGCATCCAATTATGTAGTTGGGTAAGATGTACCCATCCAGAGTGGCTAGAATGATGGCTCCACTAGTGGAGATTCAATTTATAAGCAATGGTCCATGTCCTCGCTGTTGTAGTTTCTTCGCATGTTGTTTCGAGGTATAGACCAATACTAGGTCTCCCATTCTAAGGACTTTATCCTTAATATGATCATCATAATAAGCCTTTTGTCTTAGCTTGGCAGGATAAATACCTTCTACAACTTATAATCTAGTCTCGTGCAATTTCTCTATCTCGTCCAATTGTTTCGATAGTTCATGTCCTATCCACTCTTACTTCTTGACTACTCATAGAGTAGGAATCAAAAAATCAATTGGCAGTATTGTATTTTGTCCATAGACTAGACTAAAGGGTGTACTTCCAATGGCCATTTTATAAGATACTCGGAATGCCCGAATTGCATGATGCAATTGTATGTCCCAGTCCAACCTTCCATTGTTTACTATTTTGGTTAGAACAGTACATACTACTTTATTTGAACTCTCGGCTTTTCCATTATCATGTGGCTGATAGGGTGCTAACTTTTTATGAATCACTAGAAATTTATTCATGAGTGATGCAATTGTTGGAGTTAGACATCTGTGGAAGCACGCGAACAACACAAGGAATAAGAAGAAGCTTGGAACACAACACACAATACTGAATTTAGAATGTACACAGATAAGTAGCCCGTTAGGGCAAAAGGCGTATATACAAGCCTGTTGAAGAAACACTCACGAATTTGACAAACAGACATAAAAAAAAGGGGAAGCAGAATCAGAGAAAATCAAAAGCCTTAGTGGAGGGACGAATCCACGACCGTTGTGTACAGTACAAAATCTCCCAGGATCAGAGCTCGTTACACCAAATCAAACTGTACAAAGAGAGAACGTGCAAAGGAATAATAGAAGGGAAGTGCGAACAAGAACGTGCATAAGAAGAGCGCGCACTATAAATAAGAGCATATATAGAAGAAGATAGATAGATAGAGAATGAGAGATGGAGAGTTTTAGTTATGAAGAAGACGCCAGAGATCGCGTATGTAGAAGAAGACGCCAGAGATCGCGTATGTAGAAGAAGACGCCAGAGATCGCGTATGTAGAAGAAGACGCCAGAGATTGCGTATGTATAGATGAATAACAGAAGCCTGAGATATCAGATATTCATATGAGAGAGAGATGGTAATAAGAAACTACTCAGTATAGGAGAGTTTCTGTAGCTTGAGCAAGAAGAGGCCAAACTCACTTGTACACATCTTCTCTAATAGAAAACACATGTTCATGTGGATGTTTGTGCGTACTGTTTGTATGCAAAAGACAGAGTTTGTTTGTGTTATGGTTAACGTCAGTTAACAGTTAACGTCTTCTCAGTAAACGTATTTTCGGTCAGTTGCAGTTCTTACTGTAAACGTATTTTCCGGTAGAAGAACGAAGTAGATTTCGCAGAGTAATGCGAAGTTTTGTATGAGAGATAGCTCATTCTGTAGCTAGACATCTCTACTTTTAGTTGATTAAGGTTTTCGGTGGAAAAGATATCTACACATAGTACAAAGTCTGACCGGAAAAGGGTCGTCTGAACTAGTGGAGTTTTTTCTTAAACTTCAGAAAGAGTTTAGTACGTTAAGAAAGCCTTTGCGTCACTTCCTTACTTCATGTATGTTCACTTGAAGTAATTATAAACAGAATTGAAGTTCATTCCGATACAATTCCGGTACTATTACGGTGTCAGTCCAGTGACAGTCTGGTGAAGTTTCGGTGAAATTTTTCCAGTGAATTTAAAGCGCAGTCTTATATGTTGAGCGCTAGACTATGCTAAGCTATTGATTGATTACAGAGGTATTCTGAATCACTCTAGCATTAGCTCTTCTTGGGCGTGGCAGTTTCCGTAGGCTTAAAGGTTCAGCCTTTGTCGCGTCGTCAAGAAGTGGTATCAGAGTAAAGGAAGTATACCACACATCCGCAACAAAGCCGGGGGAGAAAACCTCTTAAAGAGGGAAAAAAGTGCCCTGACGATCCTACTGTGTTCACACACATCACTACCTAAATATATCAACAAATCCCCCTTGGGAGTGATGTAGTGAACAAGGAGCTGGCACTCATGTATAAGGAAGTGCCAAGCTATGTGGAAATCACTCCACAAAAGGAATTAAGCCCAAAGCTTTGCAAAAAGCTTCAAAATTCTCCCTAGGTAGAGCCTTCGTGAAAAGGTCTATAATGTTCTCTTGTGTGGGCACATATGTCAAGTTGATCTCCCTAGCAGAGAACCTCTCCCTGACATAATGATAATTGTTGATAGAAGTCAGGGCACCCAAGGACTGACGAGACAAGGAAGCCAGCGGAAAGATTCAGAACAAAGAGAAGGACTAAGTAGATAGAGCAGTCAATGAAGATCTGGTAAATAGGCCATTCAATTTTTTCCAAATCAACATCTTTATAATAGTGATTCTCATCACTAACCATCATTGTAATTACCATTTCACCTTTATTGTAACTCCATTTTGTTCAAGCTGAGGAGTCCTCAACCTTGAGGAGTATTAGAAGTATCCCTACCAATTTTCATAATTTCTAGACCTCGTTTGAGCCCTCAAATAGGCCCTAGAACCTAATTTTTAACTAGGCCAAACACTAGGTCTGGACAGTGCCAAAACTAGTCAAAAACTATAAAAAGAGCTGGAGAGCTCATTTTTGAGGGTGGCTTGTTGTAGAATTGAAGTTGTAAGAGCAATTTTGAGTAATCTAAAAGAATTCCATTGTCTCCCTCTTTGTTCTTGCCGTGTGTGCGTGTGTGTGTGTACATGTGTGCATGTTGGTGTGCTTCTCACTCACACATTTGTGCCATCACTTGTTCGAGGTCTTCATACCATCCTCACGTCTTCCCGGATTGACATTAAAGGAGGTGCTACTCATCACTAAGCTACACCATATTTTGGCGCCGTTGTCGGGGATCGAGCTTTGAGGACGAGCGTGTGATGGTAAGACGTAGAGTTGTGACGTTGGCGTAGTAGGTAATTTCTTTAATTTCCTTTCTCTTTCTTACTTCACCATCATCATCACCATCATCATCATCATCCTCACCATCTCCCACCTCCATCTCCATCATCACAAAAATTTCAGTTTTTTTATCATATCTCCTTCCTCCTTCCATTTCCCTCATTTCACTTGTGAGAGAGAGCGAGAGAGCGAATTGTTGTGCATTGCTTTTTCATGCTTTTTGAGTTTCCTTACAGGATTTGGCTGTCCCATCATCTCTAGTAGGTCGTGCAGGTACAGAAAAGTTCGGTCTTGTCTCTGTGTCGCAGACCTCTGTCGATCGCGACTGACAGAAAATTTCACCCTTTGGTAAAACTAAGTGCACCACAGTAGACTAGAGACCTTGCACATCACAAATCCACAAAAATTTCTAAAAAATTTGCATTTTTTCTGTCCATCGCGATTGATAGCATCAATCACGATTGACAGTGTCCATCACGATGGACAGACTAGCCATCGCGATAGACAGACTAGCCATCAGGACTGACAGACCCCGGCGGACACCCTGTCAATTGCGACAAACGGTATCCATCGTGACGGACTACCTATCCATCGCAACCAACAGCAGTCCATCGCGACCGACACGTGTCCATCGCGATGGACACCCCTGTCCATGGCGACTGACAGAACCACCGTGACTGACACCTCACCTTGGCGAAAAACGTATCCATCGTGACTCATCGACCCCGATTGACACAAAGTCATGCAAAAACCCCGAAAATCTCAGTCCATCGCGGTTGACATAATCAGTCGCGATTGACTTATCAATCGCGACCGACACCCCTGTCCATCGCGATTGACACCCATCAATCGCGATTGACACGTGTCCATCCCGACTGACAGGCCACGATAGACAGCTCTGTCCATCGCAATTGACAGTCCAGTCGATCACGATTGACAGTCCAGTCGATCGCGATTGACAGCCAATTTTGGCCAAATTTCTAGGGTTTTTTAATTTGAGGATTGTGGTTAATTTTGGGCTTCAATATTGGGCCATAGAGCATATAAGGAGGCTATAAGAAAATAATTTGAGTAAAACCTGTTGCCGTGTTGGCCTGTTTGAACCTTATTTTAACCCCAAAACCTTGATCGGGCATAACTTTCTCATACGAAATCCGTTTGGAGTGATCTTGGGCTTGTTGGAAAGCTTGGTAAAATTAATACCAGGATTATTAGATATAGTATTTTTAAGTGGACCATATCCAGGGGGAACCAAACCAAGGGATCTCTAGAATTGTTTTCCATAAAAACAAGGGGCAAATTGATATCTGAATTGCATGAATGAAAGTGATTTGTTGAGTCATTTGAATCTAAGTCTTGAGCTAACTTTGGGACGTTTACAGGTCCATTCCGCAAAGCAAGGGCATTCCGCAAGCTTGAGAACGGGGTTCTTGAGCACCAAAGAGAAAGGGATCAGGAAGTGAGGTTGGATTATTCTCAACTCCCTTTGTCAATTCCTAGCTCAGGCTAAGTGCGAGTAGTGCTAGAAGTAAGTCAGGGCGACAATAGGCATCTATCAAGTTGAAGACTACCTAAATACTCAAGTTCAAGCTAAAACATAATCTCTGTACGATTGTTTCTCCACTTAGCCCAAGGGAAAATGCATACACTCAATGATCTTTTGCCTAAACTTTGTAATGCTAGGTGAGCCTTTATCACGCTAAGCCCTCAGTTTCACTCCAATGTATCCTTGGGGAAGACGGAAAAAATTACGTGCACAAATAAGTATCCAACCCCAATGATTCCTTCTCACAACCTCCCTCTTGCACACTCTTTCCACACATGCGATTATGCCGACACACATTTACCTCTCTCTCTCTCTCTTGCACTTCTCACTCTTCCATACACTTTCTCTCACTTGTACACTCTTCTTTTTTTTTTTATGCAATGTAGTTGTCATACATATTCAATATCTACAATACCTCAACAGGTGTCATCTGCTTCGACAATAGCTTCAACAATAGCATTCGGTATGGTATAGGGACAAACAAAGTACACACAATCATTCATCAGCTTTAGAAGGCGTGATGAACGCCTGTCCATCTCAATGCTCAATCTCATTAAGAGTGTTTGTAAAGCACCATAGTAATTTCAGATGGTTCATTACATATTGTTTCAAGAGATGGATGATGCCCTGTTTGCAAGAACTACTGATTCAATGATTCAGATATGCTAGTATGCACGACGATGGGGATCAGAAACTCTACAGCTTTGTTGAGTATGAACTACTTCCTCAAAGATGTCATTGTACTACCCAAATATATCCGTAAGCATTCATTTTAAACCATTATCTAAAAACTAGTCTCGAATAGGTCAAACTCTTAAGTATGAAAACATGCATGCATTCCCCATCATGCTCATATGCATAGTTGAACTCAATATGCACTGGTATACCATAATGGGCTTCATAATTTAAGTGCAAAAGGTATATATTGAAAGTGGAAGGTTTAGCTTGCATATAATGGTGGATTAATCCTGCTACAACCACAATGAAGCATTCGCATGCAGTATATCCACCTTGGTAAGCATTACTAGGTTCGAGAAATGATAGCTCATTTATCGTATATTTCGATAGGTAATCATAAGTTAGAGAAAGTATTTAGTACATTTTTTGAATGAGCAAGGTATATGCGCAACAATTTCTATAAAAAAGGATACTTGCTTGCCACAGCAAACGGCTTCAGTACATCCGGTCGTCAACAAATTAACATGGATCATTTTCAAGTGCAATATGCATTTCTATGCACTGGTCCGCACACCATGAATGCAATGTAGTTGTCATACATATTCAATATCTACAGTACCTCAATAGGGGACATCTGCTTCAACAAAAGCTTTAAATACAATCCTGAGATGAGCATTCGGTATGGTATAGGAACAAAGAAAGTACACACAATCATTCATCAGCTTCAGAAGGCGCGATGAACACCTATCCATCGCAATGCTCAACAACATTGTTGTTTTACCCTTGTGCAGTTCATTTAGATGATCGATCACATCAATGCGGTCAACTCAAATCAAGAATTAATGAAGTCCATGCACGCAATTGATAAGTACAATTCGTTAGAGAAACATCATGAGCTTCTTCTCAATTAAATTACATCTTCCTTATGATGCGCGTGAAGCTTTTTCTTTCGAAATTCATCAACAACATGCTGTTTTACATTTGAAAAAAACAAATGTCGCTAACCTGATTAACTATTGAACTCTGTATGTAGATATCCCTTCCAAAACTATACTCACGACCATGGGGATCGTCAGATGTCTTAACGGCTTTCCTGTTCTCGCTTGTATTGCACCCGTGGTTTCGCCCACCAATCCTTCCTTGCCTCGGCCGCCCAAACCTCGTCTACTACTCCAAATGAATGCTTCCCCCCTTCTTGTTGCTGTATGTGTCCCCCCCCTTGAGGATGCGCACTCCCCGTTCTTGTCGAGTCCCTCCTAACCTGAAGAGAATGAGCCAGCCAAGGAGAGCCAGCGAAAATCCTTCCGGCACTCAGAATTCTTCCTTTTTTCGTCTCTGAGTTGTTGCACACCCCGCAGAGAGAGAGTGTGTCTCCCCTTCTTCTCTTGTTTGTACCCCTTGCACAAAAACAAAAACCGAGAGAGAGAGAGAAAGGGCTCCCTCCTTCCCTTTTTCTCCCGCTGCTGCGTGCCTCTCTGCATGGAGCCCCCACCCACTCCTCCTGTTGCTGGCCCCGACCCCGTACGTCATCCGAGAGCAAACCCCTCTTTCCTGATGAGGAATAGCCAAAAAAAAAAACCACCATCGCTGGCAGTTTTTCAGGAGGTAGCAGAGTTGGCGCCAGCACTTCCCCCAGTTGTCCTCGATAATTATGGCAAAAGGCAAACAAAACCTCCTAAGTTCTGCACCACGCAAGGAAAACGGCCCATTGGTCTGACAAAAAAAACGGGAAACCCAACAGAAGCAAGAGTCGGTGCCAATTGTGATGGAAAACATGCTGGTATAGGAGTCTGGCATAATCAACATTCACATCGGCCATTTCTTCTATTTGTAAGAAGGGCATCGAGTATGCATATCCCATGCAGTATAATCCAAATGGCATCACACGATATGCGTATGCATTGCATAATCCAAATGGCATCACACGATATGCGTATGTGCCCCATTCCATGGTGAAAGTAGTTTTTGATTGATCCTCTTCATGGATTTGGATCTGGTTGTACCCACTGAAACCATCAAAAAATGAGTACAATTTATGGCCAGCCACTCTGTCCAAGATATGATCAGTAAACGGCAAAGGGAAGTGATCCTTTTTTGTGCGATCGTTCAACTTCCGATAATCTATGCAGATGCGGATTTTCTTATTTTTTTTCGGAACAACTACAATTGGTGATACCCATTCGCTGGATGCGATGGGATATATGAATCCTGCTTCCAATAACTTAGTCAATTCCAGCTTGATCAATTCCGAGTAGACTGGATTTGTCCACCTAAGTCGTTGACATATTGGTCGGGTGCCTTCCTCCAAATCTATATAATGTTGGCAGATTCGGGGATCAATTCCTCTCAGATCACTGTATGACCATGCAAAGGCCTTGCTAAAATTTTTTAGTGCCAATTTAATGCAATCTGGTACTCCATCTAGTAACTCTAACCCCACGCTCAAGAACTTTTCTGGAAAAACTTCCCATTTTTCCACCTGAGCTTCTCGCGAATATTCCTTATTCCTT
Organism: Ceratopteris richardii; assembly: GCA_020310875.1. Classification (NCBI taxonomy): domain Eukaryota; kingdom Viridiplantae; phylum Streptophyta; class Polypodiopsida; order Polypodiales; family Pteridaceae; genus Ceratopteris; species Ceratopteris richardii. Next base: position 182,219,815 of record CM035410.1, read on the forward strand.
GATGATGCTGTGATTGGAAAGTGCTCCCCGATCACGCGTGCATGGTTGGCCAGTAAATCATTGTTTTTTTCTGTTTCAACTAGACCCAATTTCTTTAGTTCAGCTTTTGCAATGGCTTCCTGCACTTTAGTCTTACTTTCTACTTCTTTTTCCGATTCTCGACTTCTCCTTAGAAGCTCTGCTTCTAGCACTCTGACCCTTTCTCTCAACTGTTGTACTTCCATTGTCGGAGCTAACTCCAGCTTCAACTCTTCTTTTGAAGTTCCCTTCTCCAGGGATTGGGTAGCTTTGTTTTCCTTTGTGTCTATACTCAACATGTAGCACTCAAATTCACTCGTATGTGTCAACCATCCTAGCAACTCCTGGTCTGAGTCATCCTTGTAAAATAGTGGATCTTTGTACTCGCCCACTTTCGCGTGTTGGAGGTTGGATAATCGCAAGTTAAATCCATCCTGTGAAAGGTCCTTGGAAGTCTCCGTGCACAGGGAAAATCTTACCCATGCCATTTCTTGTCTAACCTTTTCCTTTGCTTTCTGCTCCCTTTCCTCAGCTGTTGTCGATTTCTTGTCGGTCAAGTTTGGAGACACTTGAAGTTGTATTCGATCAGCCTTCGGTCCAATTGTGATAAATCCTGTGTGCCAATCGTGCACACATTCGACTTGCACCAGCCATGGCCGTCCAAGTAAGATCGAGAAGGTGGCCTCTGAGGTCCTTGGTCTTACTATCAGATAATCAACTTTAAATTCTAGACCGCCCACAACTGTGCTAACATTCTTCAAAAGACCCGCAGGCTTCACTTGTGTTTGATCTGCCATTCTCAAGGACATTGGAGTGTCCTCCATGTGGTTGAGGCCCAAAGCTTTCATCATGTACTCAGTCATTAAGTTGACTGCGGCTCCACTATCTAGCTGAGCACCGGGAACTGCATACCCTTTAATCTCGACTGTCACAGCTGGAGCATTCGAATCAATTTGCATCGTAATGCTTTGAATGATCCCTTGGACGTCTTTATCTTGTCTCTTTTTATCTCGAGCTTTCCTCGGCTTCTTAATATATTCGTTGTAGAATTGTTTCCTATATGCAGGTGAACATTTCAGCAATGTGCCAATGTCGAGCGTGACTTCCGTGTCAGCGAGCAGCTTTACGATGTCCACTTCCTCCAAACTTTGTCTTTCCTTCCTACACCTTGGAGCCCTTAATCTTTCAGGGAATGGTGCTATGCTTGGCACAAACTCCTTGGTCACTGGTGGAAGGATTTCGATCTCTTCCCCATCCTCAAACTCTTGCTGCTCATCAAATCCTCCAACTTGGGTTTTCTACCTCTTCATGTTCGGGTATCTTCTCTTGGCTTGCTTTTCCGCTTTCACCTTCTGGATTTTTCTTCAAATACTCTTGAGTTCTTGTGACTACCGCCATAGTTTGCTCTTTATGCAGTTTCTTGGCCTGGTAAGCATCCACAAAGTGCATTGATGAGCTAGAGCCTTCTTGAGGGTTCGGTGTCTTCAACACTACTCCGATTGTAGGAATGTGCTCTTGAGCTCTCGATGTAGAATGCATCTGAGTTTCAACATAATTTGAGGACCCTACTGGCCCCTTATCCTTATCGGCGGCAGCTCTTCGTTTTGGACAATCTTCATCAAAGTGGCCCTCTCCACTACAATACCTACATAGTGGGATATAATCAACTGGTTTCTTTTCGTTTGGACATCTAGATTGAGTATGGCCAAAGCCATGGCATCTCCAGCACTGGATTGGACCATCTCTCCTTTGATCACGTGCAACTCCTCTCGGATAGTCTCGTCCCTGACCCTGAGCACCATATCCATAAGTTTGTCTATTTTCCCAACGAGATGTAGGCGGGACACTTTGAGCAGGCAATCCCGTGTAGGATCTTTCTCTTGTATCTCCCGATTTCATGGTCCTCTCTTCATAGGCTCTCTTGTTGTAGCATCGGTCCTCCGTGTGATTTGTCCTTCCACAAAAAGTGCAACACATTCTAGGTGGTGATCTATCTGTGAATACTCTTGAGACCGTAGGGCATTCTGAAGCCAAATGGTCGTAACCATGGCACTTTCCACACCATGTATTCGATCTAAACACTTGGTTGGGGTTTGTAGTTACCTCTGGTTTTACTGTGTATGTTTCCTGGGTCATTGTGGCAGCTTTTATAGCTTGTGTGACCAACTCCAATATTCGTTCTTCAGTTAGCGCAGGCTTTACCTCGCCTGGCGTGCTAGTGGCAGCTACAAAAGCTGGGGTTGTCAATGCGGGACTTCCTTGGCTAAGATCTTTCATTGGTATGTTTCCTGGGCCTCCCATTGGCTCGTATAAGAGCTCCATCTTCCTTTTTTGACATAATTGTACTTCCTCCCAAAGCCTTTCTTGTTCCTTAGCATCTATTAAGGTTGTCGGTCTTGTCAGGCTAATATGTTGTTGCGCCGTAGGATCTCTCAGTCCGGAAATGAATCTTCTCTTCAATGTCTCATCGTTCGGGGCATTCGCACCCATCTTTCTTACCAAGGTTTCCATTCTCTGAATGTAGTTATCGATGCTTTCATTGACTCCCTGTCGTAAATAATCCATCTGTTGCGCCAATCTATCTTGGAAGCCTTGTCGTCGAAACTTTGCCAAGAAGGCTTCCTTGAGCATCTGATAAGTTCCACGCTCTTGTGGTGTCAAATTCCCATACCAATTGGCTGCCTCATCACGAAGAGTAGCCAGAAAAATCCTCAACCTTTGACCCTGGTCAACTACCTCATTGGCCTCACAAGTAACCTCAAACAGCTGGATAAAACTATCCGGATCCTCGTCCCAAGCACCTGAGAACTTGGTAAAGTCCCCCAAATGAACCGAAATCCGTTGAGCCATTTCGAACAGAGGTGTGATGTCAATATCACTTCGATCCAAGAAATTTAGCGCATGCGGCCTCAGGATCCCTCCTTCAAATTTTCGTACTTGATTCGCGACTCTCCTACGGGAGTACACGTTTTTGGCAGATTTCTTCGAGTTAGTCGAGGTAGACTCACCTTGCAACTCCTACCTCTTCCTTTCTCTTTCAAGGGCTCTTCTCTGAGCGCGTTCCTCTCTTTGCGTTTGTGTTGCTCCTAAGGATGAGCTCCCCTCGCTCATGTACTAGATCTTGGGTCCACAAGCTCGGCCAACATGTGGCGCTAGGCGAACCTATGGCACTCTCTTATAGAGACGTGCCAAGCTATTCCCGGTAGATGCACCAAAATGTTTCTCCACTTAGCCCAAGGGAAAATGCATACACTCAATGATCTTTTGCCTAAACTTTGTAATGCTAGGTAAGCCTTTATCACCCTAAGCCCTCAGTTTCACTCCAATGTATCCTTGGGGAAGACGGAAAAAATTACGTGCACAAATAAGTATCCAACCCCAATGATTCCTTCTGACAACCTCCCTCTTGCACACTCTTTCCACAAATGTGATTATGTCGACACACATTTACCTCTCTCTCTCTCTTGCACTTCTCACTCTTCCATACACTTTCTCTCACTTGTACACAATTTTTTTTTTTTATGCAATGTAGTTGTCATACATATTCAATATCTACAATACCTCAACAGGTGTCATCTGCTTCAACAATAGCGTCAACAATAGCATTCGGTATGGTATAGGGACAAACAAAGTACACACTATCATTCATCAGCTTTAGAAGGCCTGTCCATCATCAAGAGATGGATGATGCCCTGTTTGCAAGAACTACTGATTCAATGATTCAGATACGCTAGTATGCACGACGATGGGGATCAGAAACTCTACAGCTCTGTTGAGTATGAACTACTTCCTCAAATATGTCATTGTACTACCCAAATATATCCGTAAGCATTCATATTAAACCATTATCTGAAAACTATTCTCGAATAGGTCAAACTCTTAAGTCTCAAATCATGCATGCATTCCCCATCATGCTCATATGCACAATTGAACTCAATATGCACTGGTATACCATAATGGGCTTCATAATTTAAGTGCAAAAGGTATATATTGAAAGTGGAAGGTTTAGCTTGCATATAATGGTGGATTAATCCTGCTACAACCACAATGAAGCCTTCGCATGCAGTATATCCACCTTGGTAAGCATTACTAGGTTCGAGAAATGATAGCTCATTTATCGTATATTTCGATAGGTAATCATAAGTTAGAGAAAGTATTTAGTACATTTTTTGAATGAGCAAGGTATATGCGCAACAATTTCTATAAAAAAGGATACTTGCTTGCCACAGCAAACGGCTTCAGTACATCCGGTCGTCAACAAATTAACATGGATCATTTTCAAGTGCAATATGCATTTCTATGCACTGGTCCTCACACCATGAATGCAATGTAGTTGTCATACATATTCAATATCTACAGTACCTCAACAGGGGACATCTGCTTCAACAAAAGCTTTAAATACAATCATGAGATGAGCATTCGGTATGGTATAGGAACAAAGAAAGTACACACAATCATTCATCAGCTTCAGAAGGCGCGATGAACACCTATCCATAGCAATGCTTAACAACATTGTTGTTTTACCCTTGTGCAGTTCATTTAGATGATCAATCACATCAATGCGGTCAACTCAAATCAAGAATTAATGAAGTCCATGCATGCAATTGATAAGTACAATTCGTTAGAGAAACATCATGAGCTTCTTCTCAATTAAATTACATCTTCCTTATGATGCGCGTGAAGCTTTGTCTTTCGAAATTCATCAACAACATGCTGTTTTACAGTTGAAAAAAACAAATGTCGCTAACGTGATTAACTATTGAACTCTGTATGTAGATATCCCTTCCAAAACTATACTCACGACCATGGGGATCGTCAGATGTCTGAACGACTTTCCTGTTCTTGCTTGTATTGCACATGTGGCTTCGCCCACCAATCTTTCCTTGCCTCGGCCGCCCAAGCCTCGTCTACTACTCCAAATGAATGCTTCCCCCCTTCTTGCTGCTGTATGTGTCCCCCCCCTTGAGGACGCGCACTCCCCGTTCTTGTCGAGTCCCTCCTGACCTGAAGAGAATGAGCCAGCCAACGAGAGCCAGCGAAAATCCTTCCTGCACTCAGAATTCTTCCTTTTTTCGTCTCTGAGTTGTTGCACACCCCGCGGAGAGAGAGTGTGTCTCCCCTTCTTCTCCTGTTCGTACCCCTTGCACAAAAACAAAAACCGAGAGAGAGAGAGAGAGAGAGAGAGAAAGGGCTCCCTCCTTCCCTTTTTCTCCTGCTACTACAGTGCCTCTCTGCATGGAGCCCCCACCCACTCCTCCTGTTGCTGGCCCTGACCCCGTACATCATCCGAGAGCAAACCCCTCTTTCCTAATGAGGAATAGCAAAAAAAAACCACTGTCGCTGGTAGTTTTGTAGGAGGTAGCAGAGTTGGCGCCAGCACTTCCCCCAGTTGTCCTCGATAATTATGGCAAAAGACAAACAAAACCTCCTAAGTTCTGCACCACGCAAGGAAAACGGCCCATTGGTCTGACAAAAAAAATGGGAAACCCAACAGAAGCAAGAGTCGGTGCCAATTGTGATGGAAAACATGCTGGTATAGTCTGGCATAATCAGCATTCACATCGGTCATTTCTTCTATTTGTAAGAAGGGCATCGAGTATGCATATCCCGTGCAGTATAATATGACATCTGTAATCACTGAATCTCCATTCTCAAAAACATGCTTCCCATCCTCATGAGTTGATTTGACCATTGGATGTAAGGAACCATTTTGGTTAGGTCTAACAGGTTTCTGCAAGTCAATATCCAAGTCCCATGCTCTTGCTACAAGATGAACTGCTTTTGCAACAGTTGCTCTTCCCCTTAATATATCAGAAGCTCTTGATGATAAAATATCCTCCAACTTCAAAAGCACAATGGCCTTTTTCAAGTGAAACCTTTTCTCCACATCCCTGCTATCTGCAATAAGAAGATCCCACCATCACTGGAATCCTCCAAATCGAAACATTCTTCACAGTTTCTTCCTGTTCGATTTCTTCTCCTTTCCCTTCAAACAGCCCATGCTTGACTTCTCATTATAATTCATAGTCGATAGCCCTGCTTTCCTTTACCACTATCTGTATATACATTGACCACCATGACAAAAAGCCATGTCTCCAAGTATTGCCTCCCTTGATAGCCTCCCTTTTTGACCAAGAAGTTGTGTGACCTCCAAATACTTCTCATCAATCATCAAATCCACTCTTCAAGTACCTGAAATCAAACGTATTTTCCTGCCAAATAGAACCACATTAGTGCATCAAAACCAACCATTTTTTGAGCTAACAATGATCGATAACTTAAAAAGAAAAGGAGTTAACGTGGTACGATCAAATTAAAGTGCGGAAATTAACTCAAATATTCCTGACGATGTGATATCAGACAAGATTGGGGTTGTTCAATTAGGCATATGAACCTTAGATCAGGATGACACCTAGGGAGAGATAGATAGAGTCTTAGGTCTTTAGAGGCTAGTGTCAATCATACTGCTAGGTCTTGGGCCCAGCAGTTGAGCCATTACTCGCACTACCCTAGCTTTGAGACTAGCGAGTCCGAGATGTCTCATGGTATGGAGAGACCCACAGGAAGTTTAAGTGTGCCATATTTACATAGGGTAGAAGGCCCTTATAAGATGCAACTCGAATACCTTAGGACCAACCGATTAGGTGTTTGTATCTATGAGGACGGCCTAGGAAGATCTGTGGTCCAAATTAAAAACCCTGACCAACCCATTGGTATTGAACATCCAGTAGTCAAGTTTGAAAATGGAGCATACCTGGACAAAGAAGGGACCATATATGTAGTCACCAGCCACCCAGATAGGACAGATGAATTTGGGTATGTGATTCTAGAGATGGACATAGGCGACCTAGAGCAAGGGAATATAAGTGGAGAGCCTAAAACCCCTCGAGGCAAATCAATCCTCACTAGAATTATTACGCCGGAATGGGTTCCCCAGGACAATAAGAGCATAGACCTGCTTTTAAATCGAGAGACTGATGAAGCCTTTTGGAGGTATAAGCCTGATCAACCAATTGAGGTTGGAGCACTCATGATCTATGAGTTCAAAGATCCTGATAGCCCTGGCAAAGTGACCTACCTAGACAATACTTCAGAAAGGATCTTTGTAGTCACGGAGCATGGTAGGCATGCCTACACTTTGAAGGGTAAATTTGTGTTCCCCCAAACAAGATCTAATGTCGCTTTTGGCCACCCAGGAGCGGGAACATCCCAAGCTCATGGAGCTCAAAGGGACAGAAGTAGAGATAGGCCAGAAGTGAGTTTCGCCAACCCGTTGGGAAGAGAAAGGACAAGAACAGAAACGGATAGAGTGGAACCTAAGAGACTTAGAGCTCCAAGAAATCCAAGAAATGCAGATGAATTCCCTCTACCAAGACCTAGAGAGCACATGAGGACTTTGAGACCTACACAGCTAGTTAAGTCCATGAAGAATTACTTCGATGCAACCGGAGACCCCTACGATCATGTGGTCGAGTTTAGGCAAGTCTTGAGAGCTGAATAAGTTGAGGACCTATTCATGCAATACAATGCCTTTGGTCTAACCCTTATGAACACTTCTCTTACGTAGTTTCAATCACTAAATGAGAGACACTTTAGGAACATGGACCAACTTCTAGAGGCATTCATTACCGAATTCTCTAAGAGTGGCATAAGGCACAATACTTCCTCACTGATTCATAGCTTCAAGCAGACACCTCAAGAGACCGTTAGGCTTGCGGGAAGAAGGTTTAGACAATATCTAGAGAGATGCCCTGCTCCTGAGTTACTGGTGTAGCTCAGTGATGAGTAGCACCTCCTTTAATGTCGATCCGGGAAGACATGAGGATGGTATGAAGACCTCGAGCAAGTGAAGGCACAAATGTGTGAGTGAGAAGCACACGCATTCGTTTCGCAGGTTGATTCCTTGACTTCCGCCCCTTGAAAAACTCCAGTTGTGAATATTTAAGGGCCCTGGCTATTGGCACATCATATGCAAGACATCTATAAATAATTCTGGTAATCGCACAGCAGCCGTGTAATGTATGCTTCCTCACACCCCGCTTGCCTGCTTCATTCAATTGATCCAGAATCCATACAGGCATCTTAATTGGCAAGCTTCCAGTCTCTGCTAAATATAATCCATACCATATTTTCTTGTGAGGTTGGGTAAAGCGGTCTTGAGCTGGAAATGCGAAGTGTTGAAGGCACATTCGCAGGGGTATGGCGATGTTAGGGGTGAGGGCACACATGTCCTTCAACTTCTTGATTCTGTTGCTCTTCATTGACTCTGGTATCAAGGGATCGCAATCGGAAGGCACATGGGTGCCATACATCTGAAGAGCTTCCCTGATTAAAGTAACATTTAAATCAAACTTCTTCATTTCCTCTTGGTTTGATAGGGAGGGCACCCAGAATGTGCCTGAATGATCTTTATCTCCTATCGGCTTCAGTGTGGCAATCAAGTAGTAGCACCTAAGAAAGTCTGGTCTAGGCAAAGCTGCACTAAAGTAATCTTGCAATCCCGCTTTCTACCAAAGGAGCTGCATTTTGCAATGCTTCAAATTCTCGTGAGAAGAACTGGAAGGTCCACCACACTCCTCCACATTCCATCTTGGATTCCCAGATATGATCAGCGTCTCCCAAATCTCCTGGCATCTCATTGAACCAGTGAGAATGCCCCTTTACTCTTTCTGTTAGGCCACTTGGTGGATCTGGAATAGGAATTCTCCGCACGTTCACGAACTCTTTAGGCCGAGCTGTTGGTGGGGCCTCCACCAGCATGGCATCCCAATTGATTTGAGCACCGGAGCCTGCCTGAGAGCTTGTGCCTGCTGCTGCTGCCATGGGAATCGGGTGCTTATCTGCTAGAAGAAGAAAGGCACATTAGTGTTGCATAGGAAACAGTATGTAAGGGTGTTCCCTTCACAATACTAACATGACAATCCCGAAGGTTAGTGGTCAGAGGTGAAGTGCTTGTGATAGATGTGAGTGGTGATTAGAGGTCAGTATCATCCTAGATGCCTACTTTGGTTATGCAATGGACTCAGAATGCACCTATGTCAGAGAGGATGGATTTACAAAAATTGGGTCTGGGGGTTTGATACATGGTTTAAGTCTCCAAACTTTGCTAGAGGGTTCGTAGCTCTTAGAGCTAAAGACAGGTAGAGATTTATGAACTAGAGTGTGATGGAGTTGGGGCCTTTTCGGCACCCATTTCCAGACATTTCTCGATTTGGTTGTGTGGGTTAGGGTGGTCTTTAGGTAGAGTTCCTGCGTTGTCAGTCGAGAGGACGTGTGAGTGTTGAATTATGCCAATAGCTAGAGTTGGAGCTATCTGGGCTCGTAAACAGGCCTTGGGCACCCATATGTGTCTAGCATTGGGGCTAGCCTTCATTGACCGCTTAGGGACCCAAATAGAAGTGGTGTGCCTAGGAGGTTGTCTAGGGGACTCCTTCACTTGTGTCCGTGATGGTGTGGCTTGTTTGTGGCCTCCTCGAGAGTCTGCTATTAGAGTTGTGGGTTTTCCATCCTTGCATATCCAGCTCTGCTTCGCGCCACGAGGTACTCCGAGTTGCACTAGTTGGAGCTCCTGCTTCTTGATCTTTGGTCTTCATGTTTAGAATCTCCTTTGACCCCGCTGCGAACTCCTCATTGACTCCTGTACCTTTGGTAAGATTGACAATCCTCTGCACCATAGAAGTTTGGGCAAGAACAACATTGTTATCTTCATGTGGATTCCTGGAGGGACCAGGAGTTGGTACCTGTTCTATTGGTTTGAGTGATTGATTTTCCAATTCAATCGTGAGACGGCTTTGGCCTACCCAGGCCTGAAGAAGTCCACTTCTTAGGTTGAGGTTGACTGCGTGATCGTAGATCCAGTCTTGGCCCACGACCAGAGGTTCGGTCAGATCCTCGTCTTCACACACTAGCACTTTTGCTGGCATGAGGACCTCTTGTATGTAGAGGGGAAGATCCACCTCTCCCATGCAAGGGGTTTCAACACCTCCTAATCCTATCAGATATGCTTCTAGGGGTTTTACCTCCAATTGCAGCTGCTGTCAATAAGAAAGCCGAACTGCACTTGTGGCTGCTCCTGAATCAATTAAAGCTCTCACGCTTGTTGTGCTGTCTCTTTGTCCTATTTCTAGGGTCACAAAAGGTTGTCGATCCGCTATCTTATGGGTACGTTCACCTGAAGCCTCACACATGGCCATGTGATAGCCTGGAGACTCTTGAGTGTCAATCATAGGCTGATCCCTCCCTTGTCTCCTCAACTTCATTCGTCTGATGCGCTCTAAGGCCTCTGCCTGTGCTTCTTCTCGAATTTGTTTTTCCTCCTCTTTACGTTGCTTAGCAGTATTGAGTCGACTTAGCATTTCCTCCGTGAGGGGTTCCTGATACAACTTGACTCTGCATCCGCTAATATAGTTTGGGAGAACATCACCCTCTAAAGTGGCTAGTTGTACTGCTTCACTCGTGGAGATCCTATTGATGAGCATAGGTCCGTAGCCTCTCTTTTCTAGCTTCCTTGCGTGTTGTTTCAATGTGTAGACTAAAACTAGATCTCCTGCTTTCAAGCCCTTATCCTTCACATGGGCATCAAAGTATGCCTTCTGTCTCTTCTTAGCTGCATATATCCCTGCAGCTGCTCTCAGTCTTGTTTCTCCTAATCGTTCAAGCTCAAAAAGTTTAGAGGAGAGTTCATGACCCGTCCATTCGTGCTCTTGTGCTACTTTCAATGTAGGTATTAAGAAGTCCAAAGGTAGCACGACGTTTTGGCCAAATACCATCTGAAAGGGGGTGGCTTGGAGTACCGTTTTGTAGGCGACTCGGTATGCCCAAACAGCATGGTGTAGTTGTTTGTCCCAATCAGAGCGTTTATTGTTCACTAATTTTGTCAATACATTGCATAGGATCTTATTGGTGCTTTCGGCTTGCCCATTGGCTTGAGGGTGATAGGGGGCAGACTTCTTATGCACTACCAAGAATTCTTGGAGCAGATTTTCAATAACTTCATTCAAGAAGTGAGTGCCTCTATCACTAACTAGCTCTATAGGTAGCCCGTATCTTGTGAATACATTCTCAAACAAGAATTTAGCAGTTGTCTGAGCGTCGTTCTTCGTTGTGGATTTTACCTCTACCCACTTGGTTAGATAGTCCGTGGCAACGATGATATACTCAGCATGGGAACCCTTAGCTGGGGGATTGATAGGACCTACAAAGTCTATTCCCCACTTAGAGAATGCACGTCCGCCCATCATGGGCTTCAGTGGCATCTCATCTTTGCATATAGGATACTGGGTTCGCTGACAAATCTCACACCTCTTCACATAGGTATGTGCGTCCATGTGAAGGGTGGGCCACCAAAATCCTGCAAATAGGATTGCTTTGATCACCCTATCTGGACCAAAGTGTCCTCCTGCTACACCCTGGTGAGTAGTTTCCAAGATCTTTAGATATTCATTCTCATGAACACATAGTCTCAGGTAACCATCTTTTCCGGGCTTGTATAGATTATCACCAATGAGTGAGTAATCTAGGGCCTCTTGTTCTAGACTTCTTTGTCTCGTCAGGGTCATATCTTGAGGGAATGTTTTCGTCCTCAGAAACGCCACTAGCGGCTTGCTCCAATCTGGCACTAGAGACACGCGATAAAGGGTGGCATGTTCCACTGGTGGCTTAGTGCGACAAATTGGGCATTCCTTGCACATTCTATGGACTTCTGCTTCCATAGTTGGCCAGTACACTCCAAGTCTCCTCAATGTTTGCAGGGTTCGTTGTTTTGAGTAGTGTTGCTCTAATGCACCTACATGTGCTAATTGCAACCACTTCGCGTGCTCGTCCTCATCCACACAACAAGCCAAGATCCCTTGATCCGTGTGCTTGTACATACGTCTTGCCATGATGTGATACTTTTGGGCTTTTACTACCTCTCTATCCTGTGTGGCCATTACTGAGTGGTTAGGCCCATAGGTTAACACTGGCACTAATGGCTTAGCCCACCGCGGTACCACTTCCAAGTTAAACAAGTAAGCATCAGGTAAGTCATCTGACACTCCTTGTGGGGCTTCTCTTGATGTAAGCCTTGAGAGATGATCTGCTCTTAGGTGAGTTCTGCCTTTTCTCACTACTACCTCAAAGTCATACTCCATTAGTAAGAGAAACCATCTTACTAATCTGCCTGTATTACATGGCTTGTTTACCAGGTACAGTAGAGCTTGGTGATCAGTAAAAAATTTGAACTTATTTGCAAGCAAATAATGTCTAAACTTTTTAACTGCATATACCATGCCTAATCCTTCTCGTTCGGTGGTTGTATAGTTCCGTTCAGCAGCATTCAATTGTCTACTGGCATAGGCAATAGGGAGATCCATGTTCCCTTCACCCGTAGGTTGTGCAAGTACACATCCAATAGCATAATTGGAGGCATCCACATGAACATGGAATGGCTTGCTCCAATCTGGTGTGGTCAAGATTGGTGCTGAACATAATCTTCGTTTAAGCTTGAGGAATTCTCACATTCCTCAGTCCACTCAAAGTTAGTTAGAAGTCCGTACATGGGCTTTGCGATGACAGCATACATGTGGATGAACCGACGGTAGTAACCACAATGTCCCATGAAAGCCTGTACTTCCTTGATGTTCTTTGGCCTAGGTAGTTCTGCGATGGCTCTCACTTTCTCTTCGTCAGTGGATATGCCGTTCTTAGACACTATGTGCCCTAGAATTTTGCCTTGCCTGACCATGAAAACACACTTTTCTAGGTTCAGGCAGACTTGATATTCTCTGCATTTATCAAAGATCTGTCTGAGTTCGGGTATATGGGTCTGTCTAATGTTGGAATGAGCGCAAAGATCATCAACATAGACTTCCAAATTCTTCCTCAAGAACTCTTTAAACACGTGACACATTAATCTTTGAAAGGTAGCCGGTGCATTGGTAAGCCTGAATGGCATTACCCGAAAGGCAAATATGCCCCACTCCGTGGCAAAAGCCGTCTTATGTTGATCCTCTGGAGCAATGGCTACTTGATTGTAGCCCGAAAACCCATCTAGGAAGCTGTACACTTCCTTGCCTGCTACCCTTTCTAATAGATGCTCAGTGATAGGAAGCGGATAACTGTCTCTAATCATGGCGGCATTAACTTTTTTAAGGTTAATACACACACGCAGCTTTCCATTTTTCTTGGGCACCACTACAATGGGGGATACCCACTCAGTGTGCTCAATTTCATAGATGAATAAGGCTTCAACCAGTCGATCTATCTCCTCTTTGATCTTAGCAGCATAGTTATCGGTGTATGTGTAGGGCTTCTGTTTCGAGGGTCTGGCGTCTGAGGTCATGGGGATTGTATGTGAACATATATCAGGGTCTACCCCTTTCAAGTCCTTCTAATTCCAAGCGAATACATCTCTGTATTCTCTTAGCAAGGCTATTAGCTCTTGTTCTTCCTCTTCTGTCAGGTCATGGCCTATGTATGTGCATCTTTCTTCTCCTTCTTCCACAGCTACCACTATTTTCTTGGTGGTTTCTTTGTTGTCATAGGCCTTGCCTGATTGCGCCTCTCATTTAGGCATTCTGATCATGACTCTCCTGTCATCTATCTCATACTTCTTGAAATTTTTCGGGACCTCAAACAAAGATTCTTCCTCTGCTTGTGTGACTTCTTTCTTCTTCCTTTTCTTTCCTTCTTCCTTTGGGATCACATGTGTCGCTAGCCTTACATCATTCGTAAGCTCTCCGTGCCTCTGGGGCTGAAATTCTACTTCATAGAAGTATTCTTCATCTGATGCAAAAGGTGGGTCCATGATGATTGACTCTAGATCGGAGTCACTTGCATTCTTGAATGCATCAAGGCTAGGCTCACACTCTTCTAACACTGCCTCTCCCATGATTGGCTCTATGGAGAAAACTGAAATGTCATAGCCATCCTCGTCACAGTGGGGTGTCCATTGTTCTTCGTTGATGGCTACATCCATTGTTGCTAAGATTTCTGCCCAGCCATGGGGTTCAAATTCTTCATCAAGAAATACTACAGGTGCATAGGTTGGGTCTTGAATGGGTCTATGTGTTTTGTTTGCACCTATTTCTCTGGCTTTTTCTCTTTTCTCTTCTTCTACTGCCACTTTGCACATCCATAAGTGGGTGTCTTCATGCATCCACGAGGATCCGGATCCTATGGAATGCACAAACTCAGTCTCATCTTTGGCTCTATGGATGGGATTCCATTGAATAGGTGGTACGTCTCTATGAGAGTAATCCTTAAGATTGACTTTGGTTGTAACACCTAGATGTTGCAAATACAAGGAATTGGTTCCCCAATCCTGGACTACTTGCAATTGCCGCATAAATGGCCTTCCCAAAATCATCTCGTAGGCTTGGTTTTTGCTAAAGTCGTATATAGCAAAAGTATGTTCAAACTCAACCCCACATGTAGTGAGAGTTATTCCTTCTAGCAATCCTAAGGGCCTTTCAATATGACCATCAGCCATCTGCAATTTCATTCTCGTTGGTCGGAGTGCCGGCTTGCCCCATCGCTTCCAAAGGGAAGTTGTAGCAATTGCAACTCCTGCACCTGAGTCCAAAATCGCCTTGGTTGTGTAACCCTGATGAGTAACTGGGAGATAGGTATTTCCTTCTTCTCCTTCGCTCATGTCTCCTATCTTATCCAATGGTATTTCAGGCACTGTTCTATGAGATCCTACTTGGGAGCGCGATTTTGCTATGTCTGGCACTTGTTTGGCTACATGTTTCCACACTTCTGGCTTAACTTTGAGTAGCTCTTCTAAAGTGAGATTGCACTGCACTTTGGTGTTCTTTACTACCTCTGTATTCCTAGGTATGATAGAATCTTCATTTCTTATCATGACTGTGGGCGCTCTCAGACAAGTAGACTTGGTTTCCCATGGGCCTGTGAAATGTGGTAATTCTTGTAGAGAATCAGACTCAAAGTCTAATCTCTCTTGAGAGTGGATGCTCTCATGCTCCTCATAAATGGATGGGATGTCCTGTGGGAATTGCTCGTGTGCATGATCCACAAGTTCAATGGGAGGAGGGACTTCACTTTCTTTAGCCCATTTGTCTTCTTGAATCTCTCGTAGGAATTCTGGTGTGAACCGATTCATAGAAGATGATGTGTCTGGCTCCGTAGAGTTAGGCACGTAGGCTTTCTGGGGAGGTAGGCTCACGTTCTCACTTGCCTTGCCTTTATTTTGAGAGGCGGGTTCCTTTTTTGATTGTGCAATTAGCCTCTCTATTCGTTCTAGTAGTCCATCAAAGTGTAACTGCGTCTTAGCTGAACTAGAGATGTTAAAGAGGCGACTGGCTTCAAACATAGTCTGAGCCAATTCCACCATCTTAGCACAAATTTTGGTTCGTTCTAGCTCTAGTTCTGCTCTAGGGTAACACTTTTCATGATCAGTTACGTTTGGCCCTTCTTGGATTCTGGCCTGATATGCTCTAAGCATCATGTTTAGGTCCTCGGGAGTGGGATCGGCTAGGACGGATCCTACTATGGGTGGTGGGTGGGTTAAGGGTGGTGTATTGAAAGGTTGGGGAATGGAAGAAGGTGGATTGGCGGGTAAAGGGAGAGGTGGTGTAGGGTTGGTGTGAGAGTGGTTTTGAGATGCGAGTTCACTTATTTTTGCTTTGGTTTCTCTCAAGCTTTCTTCAAGTTCGCTCATCTTTTTTTCCCATTGCCTTTTCATTCTTTCACGACTATCCTTCCAGGCTCTAGTCCTCTTTTTGGTTATGCTCTCTGTTTCACTCACCTCGGGGCTCTTTTCCTGACCAACACCTTGGTTTTTTTGTAGTGCTTGGGCTCTTGTGATCACTTGCACAGGTGCAGTGGAAGTCACACTCCCTGTGGAGTCTACAACTAACCCAACAACATTGATATGAGTGATTTTAGGCATGTTATTAGGGTTCTTTGGGCAATCTCGTACGAGATGCTCTTTTCCGCAGTCTTGACAGAAACCCTGAATTGTTACTGGTTGAGGTTGTGTAGGGGCAGGCAGTGGGCAATCACGTATAAGGTGATCTCCCTGACATCTGAAGCATGGTCCTCTAGGAATTGGGGGTCGTACCTGCCTAGGTTGAGGTCTAGAGTTGGGGTTTGTGTACATGACATTAGCATACTCAGGCTCCCCACTATTTTCACTTGGGTCCTCATAATAGTATGACTCATTATGCTCGGGTGACTACATGTAGTAAGCCTGTGGGCTATCAATATGTGTGGAGTCAAAACTATGGTCACTTGGATCACTGTCTGATAGCAATGGGGTGATTGGGACTATGGCTCTGTTCGGATTTTCTTCAGCAGATGCATATTTCACTGGGATCATTGGTTGGAGCAGGGGGTTGCTGTACTAGGACTGGTTGAGGTCTCTGCTACCCTTGATAAGGTGGCTGATAAGTTTGTTGTGGTCGGTTGTATTGTTGTGGTGGGTACTGATTCTAGTATCTACCCTGTTGTGGATATGGCTGAGGGTAATTTTGCCTAACAGTTTGTTTGTTATATGGGCAATCTTGTGCAGTGTGGTTGGTGTACCTGTGCTCTATGGTGCAGTACTGGCTACTAGGATTCACCTGGGGTTGGTCCATAATGGGGCATACATTTGCCATATGGTCACCGCCACAAGTGTAACACCGCTTAACTGGGGCAAATCTCGGAATTTGTTTGCTAGAGACACCTAGTTTTTGAGCTACCTTCTCTGCAAGTTCCTCAATGGATGTGGATTGACCAAATGTGAGGCTACTAGAGCTATCAGAATCCTTATAGATTTTTGATAGTTCTAATTCCTCACCTAGATTGTCCTCAATGTCTATGCACATGCGCAGGCACTCTTCTATCGTTCTGGGGTCCTTCAGATACACATATGACCTGAGCTTGGTGCTCAATAATCCATCTAAGAACAAGGCCACTTGCTTGGCTGGTGTGGGTAACTCCGGCACCGGGCATCTCTCTAGGTATTGCCTAAACCTTCTTCCAGCTAGTCTGACCGTCTCTTGAGGTGTTTGTTTGAAGCTGTGAATTAGTGAGGAAGTGTTGTGCCTGATTCCACTCTTAGAAAACTCAATGATAAATGCCTCTAAGAGCTGGTCTATGTTTCTGAAATGCCTCTCGTTTAGTGGTTGAAACCACGTAAGGGTGGTGTTCCTAAGGGTTAGACCAAAAGCATTATATTGTGTGAATAGGTCCTCTACCTGTTCAGCTTTCAATACTTGCCGAAATTCTGCCACATGGTCATAAGGGTCTCCAGTGCCATCGAAGTAATTCTTCATGGACTTCACCAGTTGAGTTGGTCGCAGGGTCCTAGTGTGTTCTCTCGGCCTTGGCAAAGGAAAATCGCCAGCATTCCTTTGATTCCAAGGGGTTCTATGTCTCTCAGGTTCCACTCTATTCCTTTCCGTTCCCGTTCTTTCTCTTCCCAGGGAGTTGGCAAAACTTACCTCAGGTTTGTCTCTACTTTTATCTCTTTGAGCTCCATGAGCTTGGGAGGTCCCAGCTCCTTGGTGACCAAAGGACACATTAGACCTTGGTTGGGGAAAAACAAATTCACCCTTCCATGTGTAGGCATGTCTGCCATGCTCAGTGACCATGAAGATTCTCTCTGATGCATTATCTAGGTAGGTTACTTGGCCTGGGCTATCAGGGTCTTTAAACTCATAGATTGTGAGGGCACTCACTTCCTGAGGTTGAGCAGATTTATGTCTCCAAAAAGCCTCATCGGTTTCTCGGTTTAAAAGCAGATCTATGCTTTTATTATCCTGTGGAATCCACTCTGGAGTCATGATTCTGGTCAAGACAGATTTACCACAGGGGGTTCTTGGCTCTTTCTCTAAGTTCCCTTGCTCTATATCACCCATGTCGGTCTCAACAATCACATTTCCAAACTCATCAGTTCTATCAGGAAGAGTGGTGACTACATATATAGTCCCCTCTTTATCTAGGTATGCTCCATTCTCAAACTTGACTACCGGGTGGTCTAATCCATGGGGTTGATCGGGGTTCTTAATCTGGACCACCGATCTTCTCAGGCCATCTTCATAGATGCAAGCACCTAGACGATTAGTCCTGATGTATTCCAGTTGAGTCTTGTATGATCCTTCTGGCTTTTCTAGATAAGCCACCCCTGAACTACCTACTGGTCTCTCCATGTTATAGGACATCTCAGAATCACTTGTTTCTTATCTAGGAGTGTGTCACTCTAGCACAATGGTGAGTACCAACGTGAGGAGATACACCTCATAAATGTCAATCCGTGGAGACGTGAGGACCGGTATGAAGACCGTGAGCAAGTGATGGCACAAGTGCGTGAGTGAAAGCACACAAGCATGCACACACATACACACACACGCGCACAAAGTAAGAGCAAGGAGTGGAACAATGGAAGATCTTCGATTATCCAAGAGCTCTCTTACAAAGCTGAATTCTACAACAAGCTAACCCAAAAATGAGCTCTCTAGCCCTTTTTATAGTTTTTGAGTGGTTTTGGCCCTGTCCAGACCTAGTGTCTGGCCTAGTTAAAAAATAGGTTCCAGGGCTTATTTGGGGGCTCAAACGGAGTCTAAAAATTATGAAAATTGGTAGGATGGTAGTTCTAATACTCCTCAAGCTCGAGGACTCCTCGGCTTGAACAAAATGGAGTTACAAAAATGGGAAATGGTATTTACAATGGTTTTTAGTGATAAAAATCACTATTTTTGTAGGGATTTCTTCTGAAAATTTGACAGGTGCTTCTTGGAGCTCCCTACTTGCTCCTTCTTCTTGTGTGTCCACTTCCTTGATGCGCTTCCATGCTTTGTCCTTGACCTTGAGCTTCAACACTCCCCCCCCCTCTTGAGTCTGTCGTCCCTGACAGACCCTTGTTGTAGTGGTCGTTTCATGTAGTACGTTGAGAGGTAGCGTCCTTTGCGTCCACCAGGAGCGATCCCTCGTCCCAATGTATCCTGGTCGTTTGTCTGGTTCTTCACTTTGCCACTGTTATCTCTTGCAGTTTGTAGTCCCTTTGTATGTACTTCTACCTTGTATTCCATCTGGATGGTGCATTTGTGAGTTTTCCAAAACTACTAGTTGCTCATAGGAGGTGTTCAATGTTGATTATGAGCAACTCTCCATGGTGGATGGCTCCCTTGTTCTTGTAGTGGTCACCGTGATGTCCTCTGATTCTTCCAAAGATGGCCTTCATAGTTTTCATGCCAAGTACTTGTAACCCATAATGAATGGTGGGTAAGTGCATTAGTGCATGGGTTGAACAAAATATGTGCCTTGTGCATGGCCTTGTAATGTGGCCCTACATATGCGTACTTGGAAAATGCATGGCAAGAAGTATGGTGCAAGAGATTGGGTCTTGAGCTAAGTGCTCAAGGGTATGCTGACGAAGAGGTTTCCAAATCTATCATGGTTATAGTGTTGTTGAAGCATACACGTCTTACCATGGTGAAGGGTCCGTTGATCTTCATCTCTTCGTGTTGTAGTTCCATCATGGTGTTTGACCGTCAGCTTGCCCTTTTTGTTGAGGGATGTCCTTGCTGAAAGTTCGCAAATGAGCATTTTCAAGCACAGTCCTCTTCTTTGCCCTTTTTTTTTTTTTTTTTGTTGTACACGATGGCATCAAACAAGAAGAAAGAGGTTAGTATCCATAACATATTTTACATGTGATAATTTGTGTCTCATGTGCCTGGGATATTTCAATTGTGTCTATGCACGGCCGTGTAATGTGGCCCTATGTTGATGCATACTTTGGAAGTGCATGACCTCAATGGTGCAAAAGACAAGGTTATTCCAAAGGCACATGGTTGCTGCACGTCGAGGCTTTTGATGTTACTCGCATAGTTGATGCATTCTTTGTTTGGAGGTGTCGATTGGATCTCGAAATGATGTAAGCCTCCTAATGGGAACCCATTTCCGAATAGTATTTGGCCCTGTAGAGATCACCTCAGGCCAGTTCTTCTTTGGATGCTGTCCAAACTTTGGTATCCAGTGTGGTTGGCCCCTTGGTTCTGTGGATGTTGCTTGTGCTTTTGGCTTCCAAACCCATATCCTGGGTGAGTGCCTGCTTATTTTTGTAGAAGGGTTGAGTTTATCTTCTTTTGGTCTTTGTGCTCTGTTCTTACCCTTTGCTGTCCTTGGCTTCTTTGTTGAGGCCTTTCGCATGGTGGGGAGCATAGGCCTTTGTACGTGTAAGAGCTTCTTGGGTACCCACATCTGTAATCGCCCTTGTTGAGCTGTAGCTAATTTTTTAGGCACCCAAATTTGTACCTGATTGTGGTCGGCCTTCATTGATAGCTTCGGTACCCAGATTTGATGGATTCTTCGTGCTTGACCTTGTCGTAGGTGCTTGGTCCTTCTGTTGTCATGGTCGATCTGGTTGGGTGGGAGTCTTTGAGGCAACATCGATGGTTGCACTCCTTTCTTTACCCAGATCTGCTTCATGCCCATAACTTCTTTCTTCTTGAAGGCTCTTTGTCTATTTGATAGACTGGCTATCTTGCACTGTTTTGTTTGCTTCTGAGGTTGGACTAATGTGGATGCTTTACTCTTTGAAAAAGAAGAAGGTTCTTCTGGCCTTTGCGACTGTCCGTCCGTGATTGCGTCCATCTGGATCATAGAGCTTTTGACATCTACAACATCTTGTTCGAGAAGATTAGCCTTAGAGGAACAAAGAGAGTGTGTGGTGTCAGTGTCAGTGGGCATGCGATTCTCCAATTCTAATGTAATGCATTGATTATATACCCAAACTTGAAGAAGTTGACTTCTTAGGTTCAAGTTGACAGCATGGTCGTAAATCCAATCTTGACCCAAGACAAGTGGCTCTGTGAGGTCCTCATCATGACACACTAGCATTTTGACTTTTATTGGAACGTCTTGAAGGTAGATGGGAAGTTCCACCTCGCCCAAACAGGGTGTTTCCACGCCTCCCAGCCCTATGAGATAGGCTTCTATGGGCTTGATGTCCAATTGCAGGTCTTGGCAGTATGAAAGTCGAACTGCACTAGTTGCTGCACCTGAATCAACTAATGCTCTCACGGTCTTTACACTCTTTCCTTGTCCTACCTCTATAGTCACAAAGGGCCGTCGATCAATTATTTGAGAAGTAGTTATGCCCGATTTTTGGCACATGTCCATGTGATATTTTGGAGCTTTTGTGTTGATATCTAGGCCTAGCCGCCGTAGCTTATTTCTTCTGATGCGCTCTCTAGCCTCTGCTTGTGCTTCTTCTCTAACCCTTAACTCCTCTTCTTTTCGCTTCTTAGCAGTGTTGAGTCTCGTGAGCATTTCCTCCGTAAGAGGTTCTTGATATAACTTTACTCGGCATCCACTAATATAGTTTGGTAGGATATCACCTTCTAAGGTGGCCAATTGAACTGCACCGCTAGTGGAGAGTCTATTGATGATCATGGGTCCATATCCTCGTTTCTCCAATTTGCGGGCATGTTGCTTTAGCGTATAAACCAGCACTAGATCTCCTTCTTTCAACCCTTTGTCCTTCACATGGGCATCAAAGTATGCCTTTTGCCTTTTCTTTGCAGCATAAATGCCTGCTGCTACCCGTAGCCTCGTCTCACCTAAGCGTTCTAGATCAAAGATCCTGGAAGACAACTCATGTCCATTCCACTCATGCTCTTGTGCTACTTTCAAGGCAGGGATTAGGAAGTCCAATGGTAGCACGGCATTCTGTCCAAAGACCATCTGAAATGGGGTAGCATTGAGTACCGTTTTGTAGGCAACTCGGTATGCCCAAACAGCATGATGAAGTTGTTTGTCCCAATCAGAGCGTTTATTATTTACAAGTTTCGTCAATACGTTACATAGGATCTTATTCGTGCTCTCGGCTTGTCCGTTAGCTTGTGGGTGATAGGGGGCAGACTTCTTATGTGTCACCATGAATTCTTGAAGGAGATATTCAATGACCTCATTCAAGAAGTGCGTACCTCTATCACTAACCAACTCTATTGGTAACCCATATCTAGTGAACACATTTTCGAATAAGAACTTAGCCGTCGTTTGAGCATCATTCTTTGTCATGGCTTTTACTTCCACCCACTTTGTAAGGTAATCTGTGGCTATAATAATGTATTCTGCATGGGAGTTTCTAGCTGGGGGGTTGATGGGACCGATAAAGTCTATACCCCACTTTGAAAATGCACGTCCTCCCATCATTGGCCTTAAAGGCATCTCGTCTTTTCTTATCGGATATTGGGCACGTTGGCATGTGTCACATTTCTTCACATAAGTATGTGCATCCATATGAAGAGTGGGCCACCAAAGTCCTGAGAATAGAATGGTCTTAATTACTCTGTCAGGCCCAAAGTGTCCACCTGCAGCACCGCTGTGTGCAGTTTCTAAGACTTTCAAATAGTCTGATTCATGAACGCACAGTCTTAGGTAACCATCCTTGCCTCTTCGATATAGGTTGTCTCCGACTAAGGCATAGTCTTGAGCCTCTTGCTCCATGCTCCGTTTTCTTGCAAGACTAGCCTGATTGGGTAATGTTCCCGATCTCATGAACTCAACCAATGGAGCACTCCAATCTGGGATTAATGACACATGATAAAGAGTGGCATGCTCCACTGGGGGTCTCTTCTGGCACACTGGACAATTCTGGATCCACTCCTGTATTTCTTTGTCCATACTAGGCCAATACACTCCTAAACGTTTTAGATTCTGCAATGTTCGTTGTTTAGAGTAGTGATTTCCTAGCAGTCCCTCATGGGCTTGTTGCATCCAACTAGTATGTTCGTCGTCCTCAACACAACAAGCTAATACGCCCTCGGTATCTTGCTTGTACATACTTCCGGCCAATATTTGATACTTTTGTGATTTTACAATTTCTTCTTTGCTTGTTTTCACATTTTTATTTGCAGGCCCAAAGGTTAGGACCGGTACCAACTTATTTGCCCATTTAGGAACAACTTCTAAATTGAACAGATAAGTATCGGGCAGTTCATCAGACACTCCTTGCGGTGGCTCTCCTGAAGTGATACGAGAAAGATGGTCTGCCCTAAGATGGGTTCTACCTTTCCTGACAACAACTTCAAAGTCGTATTCCATTAGTAAGAGGAACCATCTCACTAAGCGGCCTGTATTGCAAGGTTTATTGACCAAATATAGTAAAGCTTGATGATCAGTGAAAAACTTGAACTTATTGGCCAATAAATAGTGTCTAAACTTTTTCACAGCGTATACCATGCCTAAGCCTTCTCTCTCCGTTGTGGTATAATTTCGTTCAGCTGCATTTAATTGCCTACTAGCATATGCTATCGGAAAATCTAGGTTTCCTTCACCCGTGGGTTGTGCTAGCACACATCCTATTGCATGATTGGATGCATCTACATGGACATGAAAGGGTTTGCTCCAATCCGGAGTAGTCAATATTGGTGCTGTGCACAAACGTCTTTTCAGCTCGTTGAAGGAATTCTCGCATTCTTCGTTCCACTCAAAATTTGTTAACAACCCATAAAGAGGTTTAGCTATGATGGCATACATGTGGATAAACCTACGGTAATATCCACAATGGCCCATAAAGGCTTGTACCTCTTTAACATTCCTTGGTCTTGGCAACTCTGCTATCGCTCTTACCTTGTCTTCATCTGTTGAAATTCCATTCTTAGAAACAATGTGACCTAAGATTTTACCTTGTCGTACCATGAACACACACTTCTCTGGGTTCAGACATACTCGATAATCTCTACACTTGTTGAAGATTTGTCTGAGCTCAGGGATGTGGTATCTTCTTTGTTGGGAATGAGCACATAAGTCATCCACATATACTTCTAAGTTCTTTCGCAAGAACTCTTTGAAGACATGACACATGAGCCTTTGGAATGTTGCAGGTGCATTGGTGAGCCCAAATGGCATCATACGAAATGCAAAGATTCCCCATTCTGTGGCAAATGCCGTTTTGTGTTGATCTTCGGGGGCAATGGCTACTTGGTTGTAACCTGAAAATCCATCAAGGAAGCTATAAACTTCCTTGCCTGCAACACGCTCCAATAGATGTTCAGTGATTGGAAGTGGATAACTATCTCGAATCGTAGCAGCATTAACTTTTTTAAGGTTAATGCACACTCGCAATTTCCCATTCTTCTTGGGCACCACTACAATGGGGGATACCCATTCAGTGTGCTCAATCTCATAGATGAATCCAGCTTCAATCAGCCTGTCAATTTCCTCCTTTATTTTGGCTGCATAATTGTCATTATATGTGTAGGGCTTTTGTTTGGTGGGCTTGGCATCAGCGGTCATCGGAATCGTATGAGAGCAAATCTTTGGATCTACTCCTTTCAAGTTGTTGGAGCAAGTCTATGACAAGCCTAAGTATTGGCTTGAGTCTCACAAAGTCATTAAAGAAGCTTCAAAATGAAGACTATGTAAAGTTCACTTGTGAACTACCTCTTGTAACTTTTGAAGAGTTTACTTAATGTAAAAGTAAGAGAATCTTAAGTGGTTGAGTCCACTTGATCAAGAATGGAAAGAGGAGCCACGAATTCTTGATTTGTGGTAGGTAGAGAATCAAATCAATCATTGATTGATTGGAGAGAGATTGAAGGAAGTTAGCCTCCCAAACTCAACTATAAATAGATGGCAGTTTTAGTCGTGGTTAGAGAGACCTATGTGAAGACCTCCAAGAGCTGAGCTTTATGCCATATCAAGGTGTGATTACAAGGCACACATATGTATCAGTAAGTCATTGTATTGTACAAGCAATATACTTTCATTTTCATGATTATTTGAGTTCATCTTTCCATGTTCTTGTGAAGTGTACTACTCACTGCCATTACTCTCAGTTTTCTCAGTCAGCTTGCAGAGATGTTTTCTCTGAACTTGGTTCATCATTTTCAGTGATTTAACTTGGTAAAGTTAGCTCTATAAGGCTACTATATGCTCACAAATTTTCATGTCATTTGGATGTTGGAATCTTCAGTTATGTTCATTTGAAGTCAACAGGGTATGTTCATCTTCACTTCTCTGTCAGGTACCCGACTTTTTCAGTCATCTTGTCAGAGTCATTTCTCAGTGTTTACTCATCCAAATGCAGTGATTTCAAGCTTGTTGGATTCAGCTTACTGTCTAGTATAAGCATACAAATTTTCAGGATCATTGGATTCTTACATCTTGAGTTATGTTAATTTTTCTACTCACTGGTCTATTTCTGTAGCAGCCCGTGAAAATCGGGATGATGTCATCACTTGTTAAAAGTCATTCTCAGTGTGTGGTTTGTTATTTTTGATGAGATTACTCTCTAAAGTTAGCTCTTTAAGCTACCTAGCCTTCCCCAAGAGGAATTAATCTAATTTCTGCTGTGCTCAGAGAATTATGTAAAACACTGGACAGGTGTATTAACCAAGAATAGCAAGTTTTCACCTCTGAGCTAACTCCAACTTATCTGTTTTGATCTATCTTTTTTAGAGTGATCTTCCAAGGTACATAGGGTGTCTAATACATCCATTGGCGAGCTAAAAGGGCCCACCATCTACTCCTGGAGTTCATTTGGCTAGTGTAGAGCAAAGATTTTGCAACACCTCTTCATCTTCAACACATACCTATCCATCTCTTCACAGTGGTATCAGAGCAAGGTTGGACAACATGGCAGATGGATTTCCTTCATCAATTGACAAATTGGACAGAGGTAACTACTCAGCTTGGTCATTAAGGATGGAAGCTTATCTCCAAGGTAGAAGTTTATATGGTTATGTGGCTGGAGATGAAGTTATGCCAAGTTTCAGGAACAAAAGTCAACCAACACAAGAAGAGCAAGAAAGATTGAGCACATGGTGCTCCAAGGATGCACTTGCAAGGTCTTATCTCCTCAACTCTATCTCAGATTTTTTGTTGCCTCACATTAGAAGTTGTAAGACATCTCAGGAAGTGTGGGATGCACTTGAAGCTTTCTTTTCTTCAAGTACCAAAGCTAGGAAGCATCAACTATGGCTGGATTTCACAACTCTCAAGAAGGCTCCCAAACAAAATGTGACTGATTTTGTCACAAAGCTCAAGGACATAGCAGATCAGTTGGGAAGCATTGGAGAGGTAATAGATGAAGAGCAAATTGTAAGGCAGGTCATCAATGGCTTGAAAGCAGATGATAAGTGGGAAGCATTCACCACAGCTATGGATTTGTACATGGACATGCATGTACCTGATTTCAACACACTCATTGGACAATTACTTACTCAAGAGGCAAAGCTTATCAAAAATGGAGAAAGCTCTAAAGGTAATCAATCTTCAGCTTTATACACGGATAAAAGCAAGTCTAAAGATAACAAAGGAAAAGCAAAGAAAGTGGATGATGAAGCAGGTACATATCAAGCTAACTATGCAGGTAGAGGAAGACATGGCAGAGGTAGAGGAAGAGGAGGTAGACAAGGCAGGGGGAGATCCCAAGACTCCAACTCATGTTCTATTTGTGGATTAACTAATCATACAACTGAAAATTGCTTTAGGAATTCCAGGAATCAAAGAGGCAGAGGATACAATAGAGGAAGTTATGGCTACTCAAGAGGAAGGTTCAACAACTACCATGGCAACTACAACAACTACAATCATTCAAACTATCAAGGAGGCTACAAAGGAAGGAGAGACTACAATAACTACACAGAAGACTCAAACAAAGAGGATTCATTATCGATCATGAACATGGCTATGCCACAAGGTAAATCTGATGAGCATATTTTCTACATAGATTCAGGTTGCTCAAATCATGTGGCAGGAAATGTGGCACTCCTATCAGATTTAGAAGATCCAAGGAATAAGCATGAGGTACAAACAGGAGATGATACAAAACATCTTGTGGAGAAAATAGGCAATGTCAAAGCACCTGATGGAAACATCAACCTACTCAGTAAGGTACTCTATGTCCCTACCATTACAAAGAATTTGATAAGTGTTGGGCAGATAGTAGAGAAAGGGTTGCAAGTCAGGTTCACAAAGGCAGGAGCATTTGTTGAAGATCCAAGTCAAGGATTCAGAAGAATTGCAAAAGGTGAAAAGACAGGTAGATTGTTCACATTTGAATTATAGGACACTAGAAACATTGCTCTCTTTAATTATGGCAGTCAGACACTCACAGAATTGGAAGTATGGCACAAAAGGTTAGCACATATTGGTGAAAGGTCATTAAAGCAAATTTGCAGGGACCAAAGTGTACTTGGACTCCCTAACTTGTCAAAACAACATATGATTTATAAGTGTAGTGCATGTCAGTTTGGAAAGTCTCACAGGTTACCATTCATGAAGAAAGGTTATATGCATGGAGATCTCTTGGAGTTGGTTCATACAGATGTATGGGGACCAAGCAAGGAAGCTTCAATATCAAGATCAAGGTATTATGTTTCCTTTATTGATGATTGCAGCAGATGGACTATCCTATTCTTTATGAAACACAAAGATGAAGTTTTTTCATGTTTCAAAAGATATTTGGCTCTTGTGGAGAATCAAACAGGTAAATCACTAAAAAGGCTAAGGTCAGATGGAGGGGGAGAATACTTCTCCCATGAGTTTGATTCTTTTCTTCAAGAAAGAGGAATCAAAAGAGTGGTAACTACAAGATACACTCCTGAGCAAAATGGAGTGGCAGAAAGGAGGAATAGGACAATTGTTGAAGCTGCAAGGTCTATGTTAAATGAAAAGCATTTACCTAATTACTTATGGGCTGAGGCTGTATCTACAGCCACTTACTTGATTAACAGGTTGCCTTCAAAATCCCTTGATGGGATGACTCCATATGAGGCTTGGAATGGAAGAAGACCAAGTTTAGATCATTGTAAAATTTTTGGATGTATTGCTTTTGCTCATGTTCCTTCACAGGTTAGAGGCAAGATGGATCCAAAAGCAGAAAGGTGTGTATTTATTGGATATGACAACAATCAAAAGGGCTACAGGTTATACAACCCTACCAACAAAGGATTCTTGGTAAGCAGAGATGTAGTTTTTGATGAGAACAATTCATGGTATGAAGATTCATGCAGGAAGATCAATTTACCATATGATCTTGAAGAAGATTTTCCAAAGCTTGGTAGAGAACAATCAAAGATTGAAGAACAAGACACCTCAGAGGATGATGAAGAATGTCAGATGGAAAAGATCAAAGCATGGAAGTCTAAAGGTAAAACAAAATTGCAGGAACTTGGACATGAGGCAGAATCATCACATCATGGCCTAAGAAGATCTATGAGGGAAAAGAAAAAACCAGAAAGGTATGGGTTTGACACCTCATTAGTAACTAAACATTCTATCTACATAGCACAGGACATAAACCAAGAGGAGCCATCATCATTTGAAGAGGCCAAAGCAAAAACAGAATGGAAGCATGCAATGAAGGAAGAGATTGAAGCACTCGAGGAAAACAACACTTGGGATTTGGTGCCCAAGACTTCATCCATGAAGGTAATAGGCTCAAGATGGGTCTATAAACTCAAGAAGAATTCTGATGGTTCCATTAACAGGTATAAGGCAAGGCTTGTAGCAAAAGGCTTTGCACAAACTCAGGGAATTGATTATGAGGAGACCTTCTCTCCTGTGGCAAAGATGCCTACTATTAGGGTTTTGCTTAGTATTGCCTCTTCCAAGAATTGGAAGATACTTCAACTAGATGTGAAGAAT
Source organism: Ceratopteris richardii (assembly GCA_020310875.1). NCBI lineage: Eukaryota > Viridiplantae > Streptophyta > Polypodiopsida > Polypodiales > Pteridaceae > Ceratopteris > Ceratopteris richardii. Next base: position 182,248,417 of record CM035410.1, read on the forward strand.
GCATTCTTGAATGGTTGGATAACAGAAGAGGTATATATGGCACAACCACCTGGTTTTGAGAGTCAAGTTTATCCTGATTATGTGTGTAAACTTAACAAAGCATTGTATGGTCTCAAGCAAGCTCCAAGAGCTTGGAATTTCAGGCTTGTTTCATTCTTGCAGGACAAAGGCTTTCAACCAAGCAAAGCAGATCCTTCACTCTTTATTAAAAAGAGTAATTCCGAGGTCATCTACCTATGTGTATATGTAGATGATATTATATTGACAGGAAATGATGCAGATGGTATGAAGAAGATCAAAGATCAGATGAGAGAAGAGTTCAAGATAAGTGATTTGGGTTCACTTACCTACTTCCTAGGTTTGGAAGTTGTCTACAAAGATCATGGTTTGTTTCTCACTCAAAGAAAGTACATTAAGGACATGTTGGCAAAATTCAAGATGCAAGATTGTAAGATTGCAGGTACTCCAATGGAGGTTAATCACAAATTGAGCTCACATGAAGGTGAACTCATAGAGGACATCACATCATATCAAAGTCTAGTGGGTAGTCTCAACTATGCCACATTGACAAGAGTAGATATATGTTACAGTGTGAGTGTGCTAAGCCAATTTATGCACACACCAAGGAAACCACATATGGATGCTGCCAAAAGGATACTCAAATATCTCAAAGGAACCATAAATGAAGGACTTTATTATCCTTATGTATCTGATTTAGGTTTGAAGCTATTTTCTGATGTAGATTGGGCTGGCTCCAAGGAAGATAGAAGGAGCACTTCAGGTTATCTTACCTTTGCAGGTTCAAAGCTTATTTCATGGTCATCCAAGAAGCAACCCACAGTTGCTCTCTCTTCTACTGAAGCTGAATATAGAGGTCTTGCCATAGCTACACAAGAAGCTATGTGGATGAAGACATTATTCAAAGATCTTGGATTGGAGTTTGGAACTCCAACTATTTTTGGTGACAATATGAGTTCTATTCACTTGGCTGCTAATCCTATTTTTCATGCAAGGACTAAACATATTGAAGTTCATTATCATTATGTACGAGAGAAGATCCTAAGCAAGGAGATTCAAATATCATATGTGTCCACTCATCAACAATGTGCAGATATTCTAACTAAAGCATTGGATGGTACAAAGCTTTGCAAATTCAAGGCTATGATTGGTTTGCAGGTAATCTTGGAAGATTGAAGACCTCAAGCATACTTGGCTTGAGGGGGAGCTGTTGGAGCAAGTCTATGACAAGCCTAAGTATTGGCTTGAGTCTCACAAAGTCATTAAAGAAGCTTCAAAATGAAGACTATGTAAAGTTCACTTGTGAACTACCTCTTGTAACTTTTGAAGAGTTTACTTAATGTAAAAGTAAGAGAATCTTAAGTGGTTGAGTCCACTTGATCAAGAATGGAAAGAGGAGCCACGAATTCGTGATTTGTGGTAGGTAGAGAATCAAATCAATCATTGATTGATTGGAGAGAGATTGAAGGAAGTTAGCCTCCCAAACTCAACTATAAATAGATGGCAGTTTTAGTCGTGGTTAGAGAGACCTATGTGAAGACCTCCAAGAGCTGAGCTTTATGCCATATCAAGGTGTGATTACAAGGCACACATATGTATCAGTAAGTCATTGTATTGTACAAGCAATATACTTTCATTTTCATGATTATTTGAGTTCATCTTTCCATGTTCTTGTGCAGTGTACTACTCACTGCCATTACTCTCAGTTTTCTCAGTCAGCTTGCAGAGATGTTTTCTCTGAACTTGGTTCATCATTTTCAGTGATTTAACTTGGTAAAGTTAGCTCTATAAGGCTACTATATGCTCACAAATTTTCATGTCATTTGGATGTTGGAATCTTCAGTTATGTTCATTTGAAGTCAACAGGGTATGTTCATCTTCACTTCTCTGTCAGGTACCCGACTTTTTCAGTCATCTTGTCAGAGTCATTTCTCAGTGTTTACTCATCCAAATGCAGTGATTTCAAGCTTGTTGGATTCAGCTTACTGTCTCGTATAAGCATACAAATTGTCATGATCATTGGATTCTTACATCTTGAGTTATGTTAATTTTTCTACTCACTGGTCTATTTCTGTAGCAGCCCGTGAAAATCGGGATGATGTCATCACTTGTTAAAAGTCATTCTCAGTGTGTGGTTTGTTATTTTTGATGAGATTACTCTCTAAAGTTAGCTCTTTAAGCTACCTAGCCTTCCCCAAGACGAATTAATCTAATTGCTGCTATGCTCAGAGAATTATGTAAAACACTGGACAGGTGTATTAACCAAGAATAGCAAGTTTTCACCTCTGAGCTAACTCCAACTTATCTGTTTTGATCTATCTTTTTGAGAGTGATCTTCCAAGGTACATAGGGTGTCTAATACATCCATTGGCAAGCTAAAAGGGCCCACCATCTACTCCTGGAGTTCATTTGGCTAGTGTAGAGCAAAGATTTTGCAACACCTCTTCATCTTCAACACATACCTATCCATCTCTTCACACAAGTCTCTATAGTGCCAAGCAAACACATCCCTGTATTCCCTTAATAGAGCTACAAGCTCTGCTTCTTCTTTTGCACTTAGGTCATCTCCTATGTACGTACATCGTTCTTCGTTCCCTTCGATGGTCACTACAATTTTTTTGGTCTTTTCTTTATTGTCATATGCTTCTCCTATAATGGCCTCTCTCTTAGGCATCCGTACCAAAATTTTTCGGTCTTCCACTTCATATTTCTTGAAATTTTCTGGTACTTCAAACAATGATTCTTCCTCTTCTTGTTTCACTGCTTTTCTGTTCTTTTTCTTTTGACCTCCTTCACTTTTTTCCTTTGAAATTATCGTTTTAATACTCGTGAGGGGTTCTTCTTCTTTTTGGGTTAACACTCCTATGTCTTCTAAATAGTGTTCCTCTGAGTCAAAGTAAGTATCCATCACAATGGATTCTAGATCATCGTCATTCTCTTCTTCTTCTATGGACTCACTAGGATCACACTCTTCCAACAGGGGCTGACACATGAACACTGAAATATCATAACCCTCCTCATCACAATGAGGTGTCCATTGTTCTTCATTGACTGCTATGTCCATGGTAGCTAAGATTTCTGCCCAACCATGAGGCTCAAATTCCTCATCTGGAAATATCATCGGTGTATAGGCTGGGTCTTTTATTGGTCTATCTCCTGGGGGAGTTCCTTCTTCTCTTGCTTTTAGGCGCTTTTCCTCTTCCTCTGCGACCTTGCACACCCACAAGTGAGTATCTTCATGCAGCCAGGATGGATCAGGTGAACTTCCAGAATGCACAGAGATTGAATCTTCTTTTGCTTTGTGGATAGGGTTCCACTGTAGGGGTGGTACATCTCTGAAGGTGTAATCCTTCAGATTGACCTTGGTGGTGACCCCTAAGTGCTGTAAGTACAAGGAGTTGGTTCCCCAATCCTGTACTATTTGCAATTGTCGTAGGAAGGGTCTTCCTAGGATCATCTCGTAGACATTATTTTTCTCAAAGTCACATATAGCAAATGTATGTTCAAACTCTACACCACAAGTGGTTAGAGTTATCCCTTCAAGCAATCCTAGAGAACTTTCAAAATGACCATCTGCCATTTGAAGTTTCATTCTCGTTGGTCTTAAGGTGGGTTTGCCCCATCGCTTCCACAAGGAGGTGGTCGCAATAGCAACACCAGCACCTGAATCTACGATTGCTTTGGTTGTGTAACCTTGATAGGTGATCGGAAGATAAGTGTTACCTTCTTCACCTTCGCTCATGTCTCCTATCTTGTCGAGAGGTATCTCTGGAACTTTTTGCTTAGGGCCTACTTTTGGCATATTGGATTCAAGTTCTGGAACCTGATCCTTCACATGATTCCAGAGCTCAGGTTTTGCTTTGAGCAACTCTTCCACAGTGAGATGACATTGAACCTTAGTGTTCTTCACCACATCAGTGTTTCTTGGAATCACTGAGTCTTCATTTCTTACCAATATTGTGGGGTCTCTGATCTGGAGAGATTCAGATTCCCATGGGCCTGTGAAATGAGGCAACTCTTGTAAAGAATTAGATTCAAAATCTAACCTTTCATCTTCTTGTTGCTCTGCTTGGTCTCCATAGATAGACGGAATGTCTTGGGGAAATTGATCATGAAGCTCATCAATCTCAGGAATAGGAGGGGAATTACCCTTCTCCTTGGCCCATTTCTCTTCCTGTATTTCCCGCAAGAACTCTTGAGAGTACTGTTGAATTGAAGGAGGTATTCCACCATCCGTGGAATTAGGAACATAAGCTTCCATTGGTGGTGAGCTTCTTCTTTCAATAACTGGTTGAGCCTGTGGAGGTCAGCCACCAAAACAGGTGTGGATGCGGAAAGGCAACCAACCAGTTGTGGTCCAGTCACAACCACCAGCTAAACTTCATATTCGTGATCAACGACAAGACACTCATAAGAAGTTTTTCAAAAATTCTTCTACTCAAGTGAAGTCTATCTGGGTACCCAAGTGGTCAATGAAGGTTGACCCACCATCAAGAAAAATTTGGGTACTTAAGGCTTGCTTGCGGGCTCAAATAGCTGCACATAAAACACACCGGATACAGCAAAATTCACTCAGGTAGATAGCTGAGCCCCACTTGTTGGGAGAGGATGGTTGGATGCACTCAGAGATTGAGTAGATGCTGCTAAACCTGCTTCACCTCAGCCCTCCTTTGACTCCAGGAATGATTAATACACTTGCTTAGCTTCCAAATGATACCAAGAAAGCATATATGTACTTTGCAAATGATATGTGTAATGATCAAATCAAAACAGACTACTTGAGACTTCAAAAATCCAAGAAAACTTGCTATTTTGGTATTGACACCTGCTCAGTCTTTCACTTAGTATGACCAGCACACTTACAATTGATCAAATTCCTTTTGGACATATTAAATTAGCTTAACAAGCTATCATTTGCAAGTGTAATGAGAAGAAATGACAAACCATACTCTGAGAAATCACTTTAGCAAAATAAAGTTTACCCCCGATATTTTAGGAGCTCTGCAGACAAATACCAGTGAGCACTTCGACTGAGATTTCTCGCTAATGGCTGAACCAATTGACTTCAAAATTTGTAGGCGTGTAGAAGACTTTGAGTTGAATCCAATGTGCTTTGAATCACTTGATTTGGTTGAGAAACCACTGAGATATGCTCTGTTGAAGTTGACAGACTTGAAGTAGACAACTCAGAGAATCACAGAGTAGATTAATGTAAGTATTTGTATTAGACCATGTAAATGTACATTCCCATTGGCATGATATACATAGCTCAATGGTACTCAGAGGTGTAGGCTATGGAGTAGCACTCACACACTCAATGATCAAAGGTATAAGCCTCGGGAGAAGTGAAGAACTTAACGCGACTTTTTCCTTGTAGTTTTTATAGGAATTGAGTGATGATTTGAATTTGAATTCAAATCAATCTCCTAGAATCTTTCACCTAAAAAGTTGATTGAGATATTCTCTCAATTAAACAACAAACTTTTCCACGACTTCCAATCAATTAGGTGTGATTACATAAAATGCCAAGTCACTAAGACTTTTACAAGAGATAAAATGGTAAGAACTTATAATCATAAGTTCCTATAGTCCTTCTCACATGTTGAGTCTTCAAGATAGTATCCAAGCCAAATTGTGAAGGCTTGAATTGCACCAACACCACTCTCATTTGACACACCAAAACACCTATTCTTCTTTGAGCACGGGTAGAATCACTTGTAGATGGGTCTCTGAAAAGCCTCATTTCAAGGTAGACATTCTAATCAAGCCCTTTAGAGTTTCCAAAAAATCAAAACAGAGTGCCATCCACTATGTTTGGCAACCCAAACCTTGTAATAAACCACCTGACCCATTTGTAAAGCCACTCCCACTTACTAACTGCATCCACACTGCACCCGACCCCCCAATTAGCTCATAGGTATTCCGCATCAGATAACCACACTTCACACTCACATCCACACGAGCACTAACTAACCGACTAACTACGTCACAGTTCATCATGTTAATGTTGTAACAGGGACATAGTGTTAGTTTGTGTCCATTACAATGTTAACATTTATTCATATATTCTCACAGAACCGGCAGCAATTTCTTCAACATGGCCGAGGCTGAAGGAACGAGCTCTCAAGCAAGCACGAGCCAGCAAGTGGTGGATTTAGAGAGCTTACCAATTATGCAAGAGAGAAATGCAAGACCCGAAGAATTACAGGCCATCCAAATCCTACCAATAGCGGACCCCCCAAGTGGCCATACCATGCCTGTCGGAAAGGCTTCCCACTGGTTTAGTGAAGTTGCAGGACCCTTGGGAGAGGGAGCATACCTATGGGAGTCAGAGTTGGACTTCAATGGGAAGCAAGGTAAATACCATTTCTTTACAAGGGAATTCAAAAAGTTACAAAATGCAGAAGGTCTACGTCCGGTATGGGAGAAGGCAGGATTGGATGCATACTTCAGTGCCCGGCTCCCAAAGCCTGACTTCATGCGATGCTACTATCTCATCAATACCTTGACTCCAAGCAAGCACCCAAAAGGTACAAGCTCATTTGTGCTTCCATCTCTGACAAAAGGAAATGAGCTCAAAAGGTTTAGGCTATCAAACAACTTAGTGAGAGATGCTCTAGATATGCGCGGAATGCATATTCCAACAGAGAAAGAGAGCCTGTTGCTTGATTACATGAAGAATCGAAGCCTCACCAAGCTCAAGGACATGGTGGTCATGATGCCCAATATTGAAATACATCTTCGAATGTGCATGCAACACTTTGCTTTTCCTTCCCAAGATAGGTTCACCATGCCACCCAAGAAAATATGGTTTAGTTTGTATCTGGCAGAGATGCAGAACCTCACCATCAACTTACCCCACTGGATAATTGATCAGATACACCTAGCCCACAAACGATGGCCGCGGAAGCATGTTTTATATGGATGTTGTGCTCTGACTAGAATCATTTATAGGTGTTTGGCTTATGACATCCCTATTCAACGAGCCCTGATGTGGAATCGAGTACAGCAGTTTAGAGGCCGGACATCCATTGGACCCCCTTCTAAACAGATGAGAGGAACTGTCCAAGTACCTTGTGCTCAACCACGTGGAGCCACCCTAACACTGGACGTTACCCCACCACCCCGAAGGGTTCGGCCATTCACACTACGACTTCCAAGATGCAGCACAGATGGCCCTAATTTGATATTTCCTCCCGTCCCAACCGATCTTGAATTTCCTGGTGGCGCACCCTTGGAAGAACTCACGAATGAAGACTTTGAACAATTGTTAAGAGATGTAGATCTTGAGGCTGAAGAAGACCAACAAGTGGGGGATGTTCAACTGCAAGCAACAACCTCCCAAGTACCGGTTACCACAGTTGAAAGGGATGAAGAGGACGATGAAGATGAAGAATATGAGGAGGAGGAGGAGAAATATGACCACGGGCATCAAGATGAGTAGCAAGAAGTGCTAGAACTTGTAGGTATGCCTGCATACACAGCTCAATTACAAAGGTTATACGATACGATCAAAGCAGTGCAAGAAAGGCATCAACTCTCCCTTGCATCAGGCCAAGCCTTGATGGAAGAAATGCTAGCAGATGACGGAGTGGATCAAAATTTTATTAACACCCTCAAATTAGTGTCAGAATCATTAGGAGTTCTTGAGGCTGTCCGAGAGGTATGACAAACGTAGAGTCAACACATTACCATGAGCAGGTAAGACTATCAGAATGTCCACGAGGCCACTCCGTGAGGTATGACAAACGCAGAGTCAACACATTATCACGAGCAGGTAAGACTATCAGAATGCCCATCATCGAACCAGAAATAACCCTCGAAACCACAACCACCCCCACCACCACCGTGGACCTCACTGCTGAAACTTTTGCTCAGACATCACCCATCTCTCCCCCGCACCCCCCATCCCCCCCTTCTCCACCCCCACCACCACCTCCCACCATGGAAGAAACTGCAGTCATCACATCTACCTTCACTTACAACCCAACCTCATCCGCATCCTTCTCCTTTCGAGAGCCAACCTCACAGAACACCCTCTTCTCTTCCATCACCGATCCCCTGTACACTTCACCCTTTTTATCCTCCGAACCCATAATTGGCCACCCCATAATTCCAAGTGTGGTTGAACCCCCGCACCCACGGAAGGCATCCTTTGTTTCCCGGCTTATCCCCCATTACGAGTGCCCCCATCCCATGACCCATTCTTTCCATCTGCTCCCTGCACATCACTCAACCCAATCGCACCACCCTACTTTTATGGAGCAGTCCATCCGCACTCCAATGTCTCAGAGGCACATTCCCCAGATGCTCGCAACAACATCAATCTACACAAACACCACACTCACTTCACCTACCATACCAACTTACATGGTAGCCCCTGCACACACCACTTTGTCCAACCCAATGGACATTTCACCAACCACAGCACCTCTCCCTACGATTCCACCATCTCCCCCTCCCCTACCCTCCACCTCACCACTCACCACATCATTGGTAGACACAGCATTCACTACCTCCCTTCCCATTCCCACATCCCCTGCATTCCAAACTTTCCCCCTTGCATCTCATAATGTAAATGGCACATTTAATACATTACTTCAGTGTGCACATAAACTACAACAAGAATACCATCAATTGGAAGAACGTACCACTGCCCTCCAGGTAGAATCTGAGCGCCTGCAGGTTAGAGTCAACACCCTAGAAGTTGATTACCAAACGCTCATAGCAGAACATACCACTTTATAGCAGAGTCACACTGAATTGGAATCAAAGATATTGACGGTGGATGATAAAGCAGTCAAGGAACTAGAAAGTGTGCTCTAAGCGCAAACGATATCCAATGCTACACTCAGACACAATCTCGGGTTATTAAGCAAGCATATGGCAGCAGCATTAGACGAGAACAAGCGGCTTCAACAACAAAACCAAGACAATTTTGAAGCAACTATGGAAGGAATCAGAGGAGCAGCCATTAGCCCTACCAAGTATAGAGCGGTCCCATCATAAGACATTCGCATCTTATTCGAGGAGCATGCAGATTTTTTGGAGTCATATGAAAAGTTAGAGGCTGAATGTGCTGATCTAAAGAAGTAGATAGCCAATGCCCCCACAGCTCAACAGGAGCCGGTAATCTTGCAACACTCTAAAGAAGAATTAGAGACCCTCCGGAAGCAGCTGGCAGAACTCCAAGCACGTCTCTTACCATATGAAAGGCCACCCTCCCCAGCTGAAGAACCCGAACCTGATACAGTAGTGGAAATCCCCGTGGATGATAGCTATGAAGAACCATATGAGCCCATGCCAACACCTGGCGGTCGAGTTACAGAGGAAGGACATGACACTTTAGAAATTGGAGTCCCGGATTGGGTCAAAAGGGTTGAGAAAGTGGGAAAAACACATGATGATCGTGTCGTCGTGCAAATTCAATCCCTCACAAATTTGGAAGAAACTGTTCTTCGATCTTCTTACTTTCAGCACCTATCCCACCAACGGTTAATCACAACATCAGAGCCGCAATACATGCCTTACTATGTCTTGCTACATGATTACAATACAGAGATTAAAAGGCATACAGGGAAGGAGCCCACATTTGCCACTCAATTTGAGCCGGAGGACTTATCGGAGGACGCACGTGCTGGCTCGATTTTTCAACCTAATTGGTGTGCACGGTTACTAACTAATTACCCTGAGATGATGAGCACCTGGGCAACCATGCCACTGTATATCAAGTATAATCCATGCTATTGTCCAATGGTCCATCGCAGATCATGGCAAGCATTTGCAATCAAGGTACGCAACAATAAAGAATGCTTGGCATGGGTCAACTATCCATATTTTTCTCCATCTCGAGGGACCTCGACCGTAGCATACATGATATCAACAATTTGACACTGGTCTATGCGTCTAAAGAATGTACCCGACATAGCAGCAAAAATGTGTATGAAAATATTTGAGCTCATGAAAATTGTCTTCAAAACCTTTGGGAAGGTACAGGCTCCATACATCACTACCCTCGGATTCTCTCAAGGTAACAAGGATTTAGTCTACGACATGAGCCAGACTCCCTCAGTCAACATAATCTTTTTCTGGCATGCACGAATAAAGTATTTACCTGCATGCTTCAAGTAGACCTTTGAAGAAATGTTCTCTACAGGGATCTCGAAATATCATTCAGAAATTTTCATTCCAGACCAACACATTTGCTACATCTATTCGCAGTAGAACAAGCCATCCATGCAGATCAATTACGTCTGCCACATCTGGACATTCCAAGACTAATTGATTGGGATCACATGATGACAGACTTGGCCAGAGGACTATGCATCCAAGAACATCAGCTTGCCACTCATGTTGTGGAATATTACATACATCACTCCCAGCAACAAGGGTCTGTCAGGGACGACAAACGCGAGAGAGGGGGGGTGTTGATAGCAGTCAGGGCACCCAAGGACTGACAAGACAAGGAAGCCAGTAGAAAGAGTCAGAACAAAGAGAAGGACTAAGTAGACAGAGGAGTCAACAAAGATCTGGTCAATAGGCCATTCAATTTTTTCCAAATCAACATCTTTATAACAGTGATTCTCATCACTAACCATCATTGTAATTACCATTTCACCTTTTTTGTAACTCCATTTTGTTCAAGACGAGGAGTCCTCGAGGTTGAGGAGTATTAGAAGTATCATCCTACCAATTTTCATAATTTTTAGACCTCGTTTGAGCCCTCAAATAGGCCCTGGAACCTAATTTTTAACTAGGCCGGACACTAGGTCTGGACAGGGCCAAAACTAGTCAAAAACTATAAAAAGAGCTAGAGAGCTCATTTTTGAGGTTGGCTTGTTGTAGAATTAAAGTTGTAAGAGCACTTTTGAGTAATCTAAAAGAATTCCATTGTCTCCCTCTTTGTTCTTGTCGTGTGTGCGCGTGTGTGTGTATGTGTGTGCATGTTGGTGTGCTTCTCACTCACACATTTGTGCCATCACTTGTTCGAGGTCTTCATACCATCCTCATGTCTTCTTGGATTGACATTAAAGGAGGTGCTACTCATCACTGAGCTACAATAATGCACCTCAATGTGCTTAGTGCGAGCATGGAACACAGGGTTCCTCGCAATTGCCAGTGCGCTCTAACTATAAGTGAAGATGGTGGTGGCAGAAGACTGAGCAACATGGAAATCAGCCATAAGGCATATGAGCCATACACACACTCAACAATCGCTGTGAAAGCTGCCCTATACTCAACCTCACAACTAGAAGTGGCCAGAGTAGGTTGCTTCTTGCTCAGCCAAGATATGCATGAGCTACCAAGCATGAAGCAAAAACCACTAGTGGACACATGAGTGTCATAGAAACCAACCCAATCAGAGTCAAAAAAAGCATGCAAATCTGGTGGTAGTGATCCCCCCTTGGGATAAAACAAACCAAGTAGTCGAGTACCCAAGGGGGGATCAAACAAACCAAGTAGTCGGGTACCACTCAAGTAACGAAAGATGCGCTTAACCACTTGCCAATGCTTGACTCCTAGGCAATGCATAAACCTGCTCATTTGTGAGATAGCAAACTGAATATCTGGTCGAGTAATGCATAAGTAAATCAAGCATCCAACACCTTGCTCATAGAGAACAACATCAAATGCATCACGAGCATCATGAAGACTCAGTTGTAAACCTGTCTCCATAGGAGTGGCAATAGGTTTACAGTCTTCAAGGCCAAAATGCTGCAATAATGTATCAGTATATTTTGTTTGACACAAAGCCATTCCACCATCAACGTGCATAAACTGAATGCCCAAATAATGATGCAAATGCCCCATATCAGACATCTCAAATGAGGCATGTAAATCAGCCTTGAAATTATCAATATGCTTCTCATGAGGACCGGTGAGCAGCATGTCATCATACACCACAATGATCAGAAGTACATCATTAGCACGCTTGACATATAAGGTGCTTTCAGTTGGACTGTTCTCAAAACCATGTGCAATCAGATAGGCATGTATCTTTTCATACCAAGCATGTGGTGCTTGCTTTAAACCATATAATGCCTTCTTTAACCTGCACACCTGGTTTTCATGCCCTTTCTGCACAAAGCCATGGGGCTAAAAAACATACACTTCTTCATGCAAGTCACCATTCATAAATGTTGTTTTAATGTCCAGCTGATGTACATTCCAACCATGATGAGCTGCAAGTGCATAGATGCTACGAACAATAGTCCTATGGCAAGTAGGAGCAAAGGTTTCATCAAAATCAATGCCTTTTTCTTGCACAGAACCCTTTGCAACAAGCCTAGCCTTATACCTATCAATTGTACCATCAGTCTTATGCTTGAGCTTGTATACCCACTTAGTACCAATGGCCTTCTTGCCAAGGGGCAAGTCACATAAAGACCAAGTACCATTCTTCATTATAACATCATATTCAGATTGCATTGCAGCCACCGAGTTTTCTAAATTTTGTGCTTCATCAAATGAAATAGGCTCATTCTCATCATAGAGATTAGATGCAGCCATAGCATAGCAATATGATGCAAAAGAGGCACTATGAGAGCATGAACAAGTATGATATGACAGAGGTGCATCTAATTTGCTATCAAGCAAAGTCTGCACTAGCCATCTTGGCATAGTTTTTGCATCCTCAATATTAGTTCTCTCATCAACAAGTGCATCATGTAAATCTGCATAAAAAATGGGATGATCTGCATCATCACATGAAACTTGAAAAGGCTAAGAAGTTGCCTCATTAGGACCAGTACTAGACTATCCAACTGTAAAAAGAGGCAACAACATATCATGCATATCTTTGGAGCTAACAGATTTCTCCTTAGTACTTAAAAGAAATGGATGAATAGCATCTTCCACAAAAACAACATCATGGTTAATGAGAATGCATTTAGTCTATGGATGATACAGAAGATAGCCTTTACTTTCAGAACTGTACCCCACAAAAATACATTTTACTGCTTTATCATCCAATTTTCTACGATGTTGTTCAGGCACTAATACATATGCCAAACAACCAAAAATACGCAGATGAGCAACAGATGGCTTGCGGTCATGCCAAGCCTCATATGGAGTGATAAACTACAGTGCTTTAGTGGGACACCTGTTCAGTACATATGTTGCACACATGACAACCTCAAGCTAGAAACTATGTGGTAAAGCCTGACTCTTGACCATATAGCTCACCATCTCCATGAGTGACATGTCCTTTTGTTCACCAAGTCCATTTTGTTGAGGTATATACGGCACTATACAGTGGTGTTTTTGTTTGAGTTAGACATTTGCGGAAGCATGCGAACAACACAAGGAAGAAGAAGAAGCTTGGAGCACAACACATGATACTGAATGTATTAATATAGAATGTACAAAGAGAAGTAGTTGTAGCTCAGTGATGAGTAGCACCTCCTTTAATGTCAATCCGGGAAGACGTGAGGATGGTATGAAGACCACGAGCAAGTGGGAGTACAAGTGCGTGAGTGAAAAGCACACAAGCATGCACACACATACACGCACACGCACGCCTACGGCAAGAACAAAGAGAGTAAGACAATGGAATCACTTATATTGCAACCAAGTTCTCATACAAGTTCAAAAACTAAAAGAAGCCCCCAAAAATGAGCTCTCTAGCTCTATTTATAGTTTTTGACTAGCTTTGGCCCTGTCCAGACCTAGTGTCCGGCCTAGTTAAAAATTAGGTTCCAGGGCTTATTTGAGGGCTCAAACGAGATCTAAAAATTATGAAAATTGGCAGGCAACTACTTCTAAGGCTCCCCAAGCTCGAGGACTCCTCGGCTTGTACAAAATGGAGCTACAAAAAGGTGAAATGATATTTACAAGGGTTTTTAGTGATGAGAATCACTTTAAAATGATGTAAGGGTTTTGAAAAAAAAATGAAGGGTTGCCTTAATGCTAGATCTGCATGTGTGTCCGTACTTGCTTCTTCCCGTGTGCTGTCAACACTCTCCCCCCCCTAGCGTCTGTCGCCTCTGACAGACCTCTGCTCCACTGTTTGATCAATGTACTCTTGTAGGAGGTCGGTTGCCACTTCTTGTTCCTTGATGCGTAGTCCCCGAACCAAGTCTCTCTGGAGGGTCTCCCAATTGACTGCACCCGGTATGTCCGGTTGTGGCGTTGTGTAGAGTTCTGAGTGCATGGTTTGTTCACACGCGAATAGATGGAGCAGGTGGGTTGGGCATGGTGCGAACACTTCTGAGTGTGACTCCCAGAACCCCGTGGTAAACATATCGTCGAAAGTTTGCTTATAGCAGGCAGGGAGATATCTGATGCGTGCGTGCCATGCATAAGCAACTCGTATGCTTGGGGTTGTGCTCATATCATACAGGAGGTCATAATTACCATTGATGAAGCCGGGAATCGGAGGCTGAATATGGCATACATTGCGAAAAGTTTTGAGCACCACCTGCATCATATCGAATATCTTGAGCATCATCTGGGCAGCCACATCTGGCATGGGGTGGAGGCGTGGCAACCAATGTCTGATGGTTGCTATCATGTAAAATACTGTGGGGGTGCCGGTTGGGGGTGCAATGGCGGGGTAATTGAGCCATTCTCTACAGTTTACATTGTTCTGAACCTTGATGGCGAAGGCTTTCCATGATCTTCTTCTTTGTACTGGCCCATAACAAGGGTTATACTTCAAATGCATGGGAGCGTGATCCCATGTTCTCAGCATGTCCGGGTATGTTTCCAATAATCTTTGCCTCCAAGTAGGTTGGAAAATCGCCCCTTTCCTGGCTGCCTCTGGTATATCTTCTGGTTCGAACTGGGTGGCGAAGGTAGGGCACTTGTTGGTGACTCTTTTGATCTCTGCGTTGTAGTCGGCCAACAATACAAAATATGGCTTATATTGTAATTCAGAGCTCGTGATGAGTCGTCTAGGATCAAGGTGCCTGAAATACTCAGATTGAAGTATGGTTTCTTCAATGGCCTTCATTGCTAGCATCTGAGTTGCTACGCGCTCTTCGTGAGTGTGGCCCATCTCCTCTACCTGCTTCATCCATGCTGACGGGGGTTCCTCATATGTATCCTGGCCTTCCTCCGTAATTCTGCCTCCTGGAAGGGGTTGAGGCTCGTAATTGTCTTCAAATGTCTCCTCCACTGGAATGACTACTGTGTCTTCTTCTATGGTTTGATCAGGTGGAGAGGGAGGTCGTTCATACTGTAACAATTTAATTTTTAGTTCTGTCACCTGTTGCCGTAGCTCAAGTACCTCATTGGTTACTGATAATTCTGGCTTTGGTGAGGTTGCAGCGTTGGCCATATCTTTAGGTTCTTGTTGGTGTGGTGCAGGCACTTGGGCTCTCTGTAGGTCTTTGACTTGGTCAGTAAGCTGATCATGAGCTTCTAAGAGAGTGGCATAGGTTTCTAATATTTGTTGTATATTCTCTGAGGGGATGGCTTGGAATTTAGCAGGGTCGATGGGTGCCCCTGGAGTATTTTCCATGGCTGCTTCGAGGTTGTCTTGATTTTGTTGTTGTAGTCTTTTGTTTTCTTCTTGGGCAGCCGCTAAATGGCGTCGCAGTAGAGCCATGTTTCGTTGTAGTCTAGCGTTACGGGCTAGCTGATCTCTAAGTTGTTCTTCTGTTGCCCTACTCTTCTCTGTATGTGTGGACTCGAGCTCCACCTGATATTGTTGGAGGGTGGTCACCTCCTGTTGTAACTCCGTATTAGACAACTCCAAGGCAGTGACACGTGCCAGGAGGTGGGATGACAATGTACAGAGCTCCTTATTGTTTTCTTTGAATAACCTGTATTCCTGTTTAAGTTGGGCCGCAGCTTCGAGCATGGTGTTGAGTGCATGACTAAATGAGGTGGGTGCCGGGGTGAGGGTGGAAGATGCAAGGGGTCGGGAGATGGGAAAGGGAAAAGTGGATGCTGTGCCTACAGTGTTTGGAAATGGCGACGTAAGTGAAATGACACGTGGTGATGTTGGAATAACAGTGGTGGTGGGTGATCCCGTGGATGGTGAGATGTCCATGGGATCGGACGTGAGAGTGTGTGATTCGTGAACTGTGAATACAGGAATGGTGGGTGGTGTGATAGTGGTGGCAGTGAATGTGGGGGAGTGGGGTTGGGAAAGGGACTTTTTATTATAATTATCCACTTGCTGGAGTATATTTACAAGGTTCGTCCAGAATGACGGTTGTGTGACTTGGGTTGAGGATGAGGCGGTTACTAGGGAAGTGGTGGATAGGGTTTGGGTGTGGGTGAATGGAAAAGGATGGGATGAGGTCTGGCTAGTGGCAAGTGGTTGTCCAAGCGCGGGGAGATAGGAAGGGTGACCTATTATGGTTTGATCGGTGGCAGGATGACCGGTGTGGGGTACAAAAATTTGTGTGGAAGTGATGGATGTGGGTAAAGGGAAGGATGTAACAACAGAGGTGTGTACAATGGTTTCATGATGGGTGGACATCGGTTGTTCAGAAAGGCTAGTGGAGAAGGGTTCTGAGGGTCGAATGGAAGGTGACGGTGGAGATGGTACCTGAGTAATTACCTCTTGTTCGTCAGCGGGACTTGGGCTCGTCATGTGAACATCCTCTGAAATGGTGGTAGGCATGGCAGTAGAGACTTCCATTTGAATCATTTTCCCTCGGCGTGGCCGTGTATCAATCCTTCGTTGATCATAGATAGGGTTTTCCTGATAGACCATTGTCCTCAATGCTTCCCCGATCCCACATGTCTCTGCCAATAGATTCAATGATTCCACAAAGTGTGATTCGACATTCTCGGTTTGAAGCATCTGGTTCACTAGAGCTCTGTTCGCCTCTTCTGTCATCTTATGTCTTCTCTGTACCTGCTTGATTGTCTTGTACAGCCGTCTGAGTTGTGTTGTGTAGGCAGGGGCCTCCTCTTCACTGTCTTCTGGTTCATTTCTTTGTGCACCTTCCTGAATTTGAGTGTTTGGGTCATGATGAGGTTGTGCCACTTCTTCCCCATGTACTCTACTTGTCTCGCCCCGTGGCTGTTCTCTTTGGACTGATGTTCCTGGATCAAGATTGTCAGGGGAATCTTCACTGTCTGATAGGGGGACTGTCTGCAGGAATCTTTCAAAATCAAAGTTTGGGTCCTCTGTGAAGGTGGCCATGGATGCAAAATCTGCATCGGTAGGTAGTGGAGGGGCGGATGGAGTGGGTTGTACCACCTCCCCAGCTTGAACTCCTTGAAGATGGATCGTGAAGGCTGCGACCTGAGCTTCTGGTCGGGGAGAAGCTTCGGTCATGGCTTCTTGAGGGGTCATTACCTGGGAAACCTGGGAAAGCGATCCACGCATTCGTTTTGCCGGCTGGCTCCCTGACTTCCGCCCTTTGAACAGCTCTAGTTGTGCATATTTTAGGGCTCTGGCAACTGGCACATCATATGCAAGACATCTATAGATAATTCTTGTAAGAGCACAACAGCCATGTAAAGTGGGCTTCCTCACACCCCGCTTGCCTGCCTCATACACTTGGTCTAAGATCCATACCGGCATCTTAATGGGCAAGCTTCCAGTCTCTGCTAGATACAGCCCATACCATATTTTCTTGTGAGGTTGGGTGAAACGGTCCTGAGCTGGGAATGCGAAGTGTTGGAGGCACATCCGCAAAGGTATGGCGATGTTGGGGGTGAGGGCGCACATTTCTTTGAGCTTCTTGATTCTATTGCTTTTCATCGACTCAGGTATCAAGGGGTCGCGGTCAGAAGGTACATGCGTGCCATACATCTGAAGTGCTTCCCTGATTAAAGTAACATTCAATTCGAACTTCCTCATTTCCTCCAGATTTGACAAGGAGGGCACCCAAAATGTGCCTGAATGATCTTTATCCCCTGTCGGCTTCAGCGTGGCAATTAGGTAGTAGCACCTGAGGAAATCGGGTTTAGGCAGAGCTGCACTGAAATAAGTTTGTAATCCTGCTTTTTGCCAGATATCTTGAAGTGGAGCTGCATTTTGCAATGCTTCGAATTCTCGTGAGAAGAACTGGAAGGTCCACCACACTCCTCCACATTCCATCTTGGATTCCCAGATATGATCCGCGTCTCCCAAATCTCCTGGCATCTCATTGAACCAGTGAGAATGCCCCTTTACTCTTTCGGTTAGGCCATTTGGTGGATCTGGGATAGGAATTCTCCGCACATTCACGAACTCCTCAGGCCGAGCTGTTGGTGGGGCCTCCACCGGCATGGCATCCCAATTGATTGGAGCACCAGAGCCTGCCTGAGAGCTTGTGCCTGCCGCTGTTGCCATGAGAGTAGGCTGCTTATCTGCTGGAAGAAGAAAGGCACATTAGTGTTGCCTAGGAAACAAGATGTAATGGTGTTCCCTTCACAATACTAACATGACAATCCCGGAGGTCAGTGGTTAGTGGTGAAGTGTGTGTGATAGGTGTGAGTGGTGATTAGAGGTCAGTGTCATCCTAGATGCATACTTTGGTTATGCAATGGGCTCAGAATGCTCATGTGTTAGAGTAGACGGATTTACAGAATTGGGTCAGGGGTTTAATACACAGTTTAATTCTCCAAACTTTGATATCGGATTCGTAACTCTTAGAGCCAAAGACAGGTGAAGATTTCTGGATGAGAGTGTGATGTATTTGGGACCTTTTGGGTACCCATTTCCAGACATTCCTAGGGTTGATGGGAGTGGAGACAGTGAGTGGTGTAGGTATCTTTACGTTTTCTGAGTTGTTGGTCACGAGTGCTTGTGAATGTTGCTTCATCCTAGTGCCTGATGGTGAATTAATTTGGGCTTGTAAGCAGGCCTTGGGCACCCATATCTGTCTAGTATTAGGGATGGCCTTCATTGACCGCTTAGGAACCCAAATAGAAATGGTATGCCTAGGGGTTATCCTAGAGGGCTTCTTCACTTTGTTCTTTGATGGTGAGGCTCGTTTCTTGTCTCCTTGAGAGTCTGCTCTTAGAGTTGTGGGTCTTCCATCCTTGCGTATCCAGATCTGCTTTGCGCCACGAGATGCTCCATGTTGCACGGGTTGGCGCTCCTGCCTCTTGATCATCAGCCTCCTTTGTGTTGAGTGATGTTCGGTCTGCTCGTTTAGAATCTTCTTTGGATCAGTTAGGAACTCCTTATTGGCTCCCATACCTTCAGTACGATTGACAATCCTCTGCACCATAGAAGTTTGTACAAGAACAACATTGTTATCTTCATGTGGATTCCTGGAGGGACCAGGAGTTGGTGCCTGTTCTATTGGTTTGAGTGCTTGATTTTCTAATTCAATCGTGAGACGGCTTTGGCCTACCCAAGCTTGAAGAAGTCCACTTCTTAGGTTGAGGTTGACTGCGTGATCATAGATCCAGTCTTGGCCTAAGACAAGAGGTTCGGTCAGATCCTCGTCTTCACACACTAGCACTTTTGCTGGCATGAGGACCTCTTGTATGTAGAGGGGAAGATCCACTTCTCCCATGCAAGGGGTTTCAACACCTCCTAGTCCTACCAGATATGCTTCTAGGGGTTTTACCTCCAATTGCAGCTGCTTGCAATAAGAAAGCCGAACTGCACTTGTGGCTGCTCCTGAATCAATTAAAGCTCTCACGCTTGTTGTGCTGTCTCTTTGTCCTATTTCTAGGGTCACAAAAGGTCTTCGATCCAATATCTTATGGGTACGTTTACCTGAAGCCTCACACATGGCCATGTGATAGCCTGGAGATGCTTGAGTGTCAGTCATAGGCTGATCCCTCCCTTGTCTCCTCAACTTCATTCGTCTGATACGCTCTAAGGCCTCTGCCTGTGCTTCTTCTCGAATTCGTTTTTCCTCCTCTTT
Source organism: Ceratopteris richardii (assembly GCA_020310875.1). NCBI lineage: Eukaryota > Viridiplantae > Streptophyta > Polypodiopsida > Polypodiales > Pteridaceae > Ceratopteris > Ceratopteris richardii. The sequence continues at coordinate 182,268,207 of CM035410.1, forward strand.
ACGTTGCTTAGCCTTATTGAGTCGACTTAGCATTTCCTCCGTGAGGGGTTCCTGATACAGCTTGGCTCTACATCCGCTAATATAGTTTGGGAGAACATCACCCTCTAAAGTGGCTAGTTGTACTGCTCCACTCGTGGAGATCCTATTGATGATCATAGGTCCGTAGCCTCTCTTTTCTAGCTTTCTTGCATGTTGTTTCAATGTGTAAACTAAAACTAGATCTCCTGCTTTCAAGCCTTTATCCTCCACATGGGCATCAAAGTATGCCTTCTGTCTCTTCTTAGCTGCATATATCCCTGCAGCAGCTCTCAGTCTTGTTTCTCCTAATCGTTCAAGGTCAAAAAGTCTAGAGGAGAGTTCATGACCCGTCCATTCGTGCTCTTGTGCTACTTTTAATGTAGGTATTAAGAAGTCCAACGGTAGCACTGCGTTTTGGCCAAATACCATCTGAAAGGGGGTGGCTTGGAGTACCGTTTTGTAGGCGACTCGGTATGCCCAAACAGCATGGTGTAGCTGTTTGTCCCAATCAGAGCGTTTATTGTTCACTAATTTTGTCAATACATTGCATAGGATCTTATTGGTTCTTTCGGCTTGTCCATTTGCTTGGGGATGATAGGGGGCAGACTTCTTATGTACTACCAAGAATTCTTGGAGCAGATTTTCAATAACTTCATTCAAGAAGTGAGTGCCTCTATCACTAACTAGCTCTATGGGTAGCCCGTATCTTGTGAATACATTCTCAAACAAGAATTTAGCAGTTGTCTGAGCATCGTTCTTCGTTGTGGCTTTTACCTCTACCCACTTGGTTAGATAATCCGTGGCAACGATGATATACTCAGCATGGGAACCCTTAGCTGGGGGATTGATAGGACCTACAAAGTCTATTCCCCACTTAGAGAATGCACGTCCGCCCATCATAGGCTTCAGTGGCATCTCATCTCTGCGTATAGGATACTGGGTTCGCTGACAAATCTCACACCTCTTCACATAGGTATGTGCGTCCATGTGAAGGGTGGGCCACCAAAATCCTGCAAATAGAATTGCTTTGATCACCCTATCTGGACCAAAATGTCCTCCTGCTACACCCTGGTGAGCTGTCTCCAGGATCTTTAGGTATTCACCTTCATGGACACATAGTCTCAGGTAACCATCCTTACCCCTTTTGTATAAATTATCACCAATGATGGTGTAATCCAAGGCTTCTTGTTCCAAACTTCTTTGTCTGGCCAGAGTCATATCTTGAGGGAATGTTTTCGTCCTCAAGAAGGATACTAGGGGTTGACTCCAATCCGGCACTATGGACACTTGATAAAGAGTGGCATGTTCCACAGGTGGTTTAGTGCAGCAGATTGGGCATTCCTTGCACAACTTCTGGACATCAGCTTCCATAGTCGGCCAATGCACTCCTAGTCTCCTCAGGGTCTGTAGGGTTCGTTGTTTTGAGTAGTGTTGCTCTAATGCACCTTCATGTGCTAATTGCAACCACTTAGCGTACTCGTCCTCTTCTACACAACAAGCCAAGATTCCTTGATCCGTGTGCTTGTACATACTTCCAGCCATGATGTGGTACTTTTGAGCTTTGACTACCTCCTTATCCTGTGTGTTTACTATTGGATGATTAGGTCCGTATGTAAGTATTGGCACTAAGGGCTTGGCCCATTGGGGCACCACTTCCAAATTGAATAGGTATGCATCAGATAAGTCATCTGACACTCCTTGTGGGGCCTCTCCGGATGTGAGCCTAGAGAGATGGTCTGCTCTCAAATGAGTCCTACCTTTCCTCACCACAACCTCAAAGTCATATTCCATTAGTAAGAGAAACCATCTTACTAACCTTCCGGTGTTGCATGGTTTGTTTACCAGGTATAGTAATGCTTGATGATCAGTAAAAAACTTAAACTTATTTGCAAGCAAATAATGTCTAAACTTTTTAACCGCATACACCATGCCTAGTCCTTCTCTCTCAGTGGTGGTATAATTCCGTTCAGCTGCATTGAGTTGTCTACTAGCATAGGCAATAGGGAGATCCATGTTCCCTTCACCCGTAGGTTGTGCAAGTACGCATCCAATAGCATAATTGGAGGCATCCACATGAACATGGAATGGTTTGCTCCAATCTGGTGTGGTCAAGATTGGTGCAGAACACAATCGCTTCTTCAGCTCATTGAAGGAGTTCTCACACTCATTAGTCCACTCAAAATTTATCAAAAGTCCGTACATGGGTTTTGCAATGACAGCATACATGTGAATGAATCGGCGGTAGTAACCACAATGCCCCATGAAAGCTTGAACTTCTTTGACATTCCTTGGCCTAGGTAGTTCTGCTATGGCTCTCACTTTCTCTTCATCAGTGGATATGCCGTTCTTGGACACTATGTGTCCTAGAATCTTGCCTTGCCTGACCATGAAAACGCACTTTTCTGGGTTCAGGCAGACTTGATATTCTCTGCATTTATCAAAGATCTGTTTGAGTTCGGGTATATGGGTCTGCCTGATGTTGGAATGAGCACAAAGATCATCAACATAGACTTCTAAGTTCTTCCTCAAGAACTCCTTAAATACATGGCACATCAGCCTTTGGAAGGTTGCGGGAGCATTGGTCAGCCCGAATGGCATTACCCTAAAAGCGAATATACCCCACTCTGTGGCAAAAGCCGTTTTATGCTGATCTTCTGGTGCAATGGCTACTTGATTGTAGCCCGAAAACCCATCTAGGAAGCTGTACACTTCCTTGCCTGCTACCCTTTCTAATAGATGCTCAGTGATAGGAAGAGGATAGCTATCTCTAATAGTGGCTGCATTAACCTTCTTCAAGTTAATGCAAACTCGTAATTTGCCGTTCTTCTTGGGCACCACTACAATGGGGGATACCCATTCAGTGTGCTCAATTTCATAGATAAATCCGGCTTCCACCAAGCAATCTATCTCTTCTTTGATCTTAGCAGCATAGTTATCATTATATGTATATGGCTTTTGCTTAGAGGGTTTAGCATCTGAGGTCATGGGAATTGTGTGTGAGCATATGTCTGGGTCAACACCCTTCAAATCCTTGTAGCTCCAAGCGAATACATCTTGATATTCTCTTAGCAAAGCTATCAGCTCTTGTTCTTCCTCTTGTGTTAGGTCATGACCTATGTATGTGCATCTTTCTTCTCCTTCCTCGATGGCGACAACTATTTTCTTGGTAGTTTCCTTGCTATCATAGGCTTCTCCTGCTTGTGCCTCACGTTTAGGCATTCTTATCATGACCCTCCTATCGTCTATCTCATATTTTTTAAAGTTCTCAGGGACCTCAAACAAAGATTCCTCTGCCTCCAGCGTGACTTCCTTCTTCTTTCTTTTCTTTCCTCCGCTTTTAGAAGTTACTTGTGTGGCTAGCCTCACCTCATTTGTAGGCTCTCCGTGCCTCTGGGGTTGAAATTCTACTTCATAGAAGTATTCTTCATCTGATGCAAAGGGTGGGTCCATAATGATTGACTCTAGATCGGAGTCACTTGCATCCTCAAATGCATCAGGGCTAGGTTCGCATTCTTCTAGAACTGCCTCTCCCATGATTGGCTCTATGGAGAAAACTGAAATGTCATAGCCATCCTCATCACAGTGGGGTGTCCATTGTTCCTCATTGATGGCTACATCCATGGTTGCTAGAATTTCTGCCCAGCCGTGGGGTTCGAATTCTTCGTCAGGAAATACTACAGGTGCATAGGCTGGGTCTTGAATGGGTCTATGTGTTTCGTTTGCACCTATATCTCTGGCCTTTTCTCTTTTCTCCTCTTCTACTGCTACTTTGCAAATCCATAAGTGGGTGTCTTCATGCATCCATGAGGATCCTGATCCTATGGAATGCACAGACTCAGTCTCCTCTTTGGCTCTATGGATGGGATTCCATTGAATAGGTGGTACGTCTCTATGAGAGTAATCCTTAAGATTGACTTTGGTTGTGACACCTAGATGTTGCAAATACAAGGAATTGGTTCCCCAATCCTGTACCACTTGCAACTGCCGCAGAAATGGTCTTCCTAGAATCATTTCATAGGCATGATTTTTGCTAAAGTCACATATAGCAAATGTATGTTCAAACTCGACACCACAGGTGGTGAGAGTTATTCCTTCTAGCAATCCTAAGGGTTCTCAATATGACCATCGGCCATTTGCAATTTCATCCTTGTGGGCCTGAGTGCGGGCTTGCCCCAACGTTTCCATAGGGATGTGGTGGCAATTGCAACTCCTGCACCTGAGTCCAAAATTGCCTTGGTGGTGTGCCCCTGGTAGGAGATGGGAAGATAGGTGTTCCCTTCTTCACCTTCGCACATGTCTCCTATCTTATCCAAGGGTATCTCTGGCACTGTCCTATGTGATCCTTCCTGGGAATGAGGTTTTGCTACTTCGGGCACTTGATTTGCTACATGTTTCCACACTTCTGGTCTAACCTTGAGCAGCTCTTCCAAAGTGAGATTGCACTGCACTTTGGTGTTCTTCACTACCTCTGTGTTCCTAGGTATGACTGAATCTTCGTTTCTTACCATGACGGTGGGGGTTCTCATACAAGTAGACTTGGCTTCCCATGGGCCCGTGAAGTGGGGTAATTCCTGGAGAGAGTTAGACTCGAAGTCTAATCTTTCTTGAGATTGGGTGCTCTCTTGCTCCCCATAAATGGATGGGATGTCTTGTGGGAATTGGTCATGTGCATCATCCACAAGTTCAATGGGAGGATGGACTTCACTTTCCTTAGCCCATTTGTCTTCTTGAATCTCGCGTAGGAATTCTGGTGTGAACCGATTCATAGAAGAAGAAGTGTCTGGCTCCGTAGAATTAGGCACATAGGCTTCAGGCACATAGGCTTTCTGGGTAGGAAGACCTGCTCTTCCACTAGCCTCGTCATGGTGTTGAGGGGTGTGTTCCTGTTGTGATTGTGCCATTAGATTCTCTATTCTTTCTAAGGAGGGGGGGTTGTCTGGTTCAGTGGAATTGGGCACATAAGCTTTCGGTGGGGGATGGGTCATGTTTTTGCTTGCTTTATCTCTTTCTTGATTTTTTTCTTCCTTGGCAGATCTTGCAATTATGCCCTCTAACTTCTCTAGAAGTCCATCCAAGTGTAATTGTGTCTTGGTTGAGCCCGAGTAATTGAAAAGGCGACTGGCTTCAAACATAGTTTGAGCCAATGCGACCATTTTCGCGCAAAGCTTGGTTCTTTCTATCTCTAGGTCGGCTCTAGGGTAGCACTTGTCATGATCCGTTACATTTGGCCCTTCTTGGATTCTGGCCTGATATGCTTTAAGCATCATGTCTATGTCTTCAGGAGTGGGATCAGCTAATACTGATCCTACTCGGGGTGGTGGGTGGGATACGTGGGGTGTATTAGAGGGTGGAGGGATGGAGGGTGATGGGGATGGTAGCGGTGGGAATGTGTGAGAGTGCGGTTGAGATGTGATCTCTATGATCTTTGCTTTGGTTTCTCTCAAGCTTTCTTCAAGTTCGCTCATCTTTTTTGCCCATTGCCTTTTCATTCTTTCACGACTATCCTTCCAGGCTCTCGTTCTCTTTTTGGTTATGCTCTCTGTTTCACTCACCTCGGGGCTCTTTTCCTGACCAACACCTTGGTTTTGTTGTAGTGCCTGGGCTCTTGTGATCACCTGCACCGGTGCAGTGGAAGTCACACTCCCTGTGGAGTCTACAACTAACCCAACAACATTGATAGGAGTGATTTTAGGCATGTTATTAGGGTTCTTTGGGCAATCTCATAGGAGATGCTCTTTCCCGCAGTCTTGACAGAAACCCTGAATGGTTACTGGTTGAGGTTGTGTAGGGGCAGGCAGTGGACAATCACGTATAAGGTGATCTCCCTGACATCTAAAGCATGGTCCTCTTGGAAATGGGGTTCGTACCTGCTTAGGTTGCGGTCTAGAGTTGGGGTTTGTGTACATGACGTTAGCATACTCAGGTTCCCCACTATTTTCACTTGGGTCCTCATAATAGTATGACTCGTTATGCTCGGGTGACTGCATGTAATAAGCCTGTGGGCTATCAATATGTGTGGAGTCAAAACTATGGTCACTTGGATCACTGTCTGATAGCAATGGGGTGATTGGGACTATGGCTCTGTTCGAATTTTCTTCAGCAGACGCATATTTCACTGGGATCACATTGGTTGGAGCAGGGGGTTGCTGTACTAGGACTGGTTCAGGTTTCAGCTGCCCTTGATAAGGTGGCTGGTAAGTTTGTTGTGGTCTGTTGTATTGTTGTGGTGGGTACTGATTCTGGTATCTACCCTGTTGTGGATAAGGCTGAGGGTAATTTTGCCTAACAGTTTGTTTGTTATATGGGCAGTCTTGTGCAGTGTGGTTTGTGTACCTGCGCTCTATGGTGCAGTACTGGCTACTAGGATTCGCCTGGGGTTGGGCCATAATGGGACATACATTTGTCATATGGTCACCGCCACAAGTGTAACACCGCTTAACTGGGGCAAATCTCGGAATTTGTTTGCTAGAGACACCTAGTTTTTGAGCTACCTTCTCTGCAAGTTCCTCAATGGATGTGGATTGACCAGATGTGAGGCTACTAGAGCTATCAGAATCCTTATAGATTTTTGATAGTTCCAATTCCTCACCTAGATTGTCCTCAATGTCTATGCACATGCGCACGCACTCTTCTATCGTTCTGGGGTCCTTTAAGTACACATATGACCTGAGCTTGGTGCTCAACAATCCATCTAAGAACAAGGCCACTTGTTTGGCTGGTGTGGGTAACTCCGGCATCGGGCATCTCTCCAGGTACTGCCTAAATCTTCTTCCAGCTAATCTGACCGTCTCTTGAGGTGTTTGTTTGAAGCTATGAATTAGTGAGGAGGTGTTATGCCTGATTCCACTCTTAGAAAACTCAATGATAAATGCCTCTAAGAGCTGTTCTATGTTTCTGAAATGCCTCTCGTTTAGTGGTTGGAACCACGTAAGGGCAGTGTTCCTAAGGGTTAGACCAAAAGCATTATATTGTGTGAATAGGTCCTCTACCTGCTCAGCTTTCAAGACTTGCCGAAATTCTGCCACATGATCATAAGGGTCTCCAGTGCCATCGAAGTAATTCTTCATGGACTTCACCAGTTGAGTTGGTCGCAGGGTCCTAGTGTGTTCTCTTGGCCTTGGCAAAGGAAAATCGTCAGCATTCCTTTGATTCCATGGGGTTCTATGTCTCTCGGTTTCCACTCTATTCCTTTCCGTTCCCGTTCTTTCTCTTCCCAGGGAGTCGGCAAAACTTACCTCAGGTTTGTCTCTACTTCTATCTCTTTGAACTCCATGAGCTTGGGAGGTCCCAGCTCCTTGATGACTGTATGACACATTAGTCCGAGGTTGGGGAAAAACAAATTCACCCTTCCATGTGTAGGCATGTCTGCCATGCTCGGTGACCGCAAGGATCCTCTCTGATGTATTGTCTAGGTATGTTACTTTACCTGGGCAGTCAGGGTCTTTAAACTCATATATTGTGAGAGCACTCGCTTCCTGAGGTTGAGCAGATTTATATCTCCAAAAAGCCTCATCGGTTTCTCGGTTTAAAAGCAGATCTATGCTTTTATTATCCTGTGGAATCCACTCTGGAGTCATGATTCTGGTCAAGACAGATTTACCACGGGGGGTTCTTGGCTCTCTCTCAAAGTTCCCTTGCTCTATATCACCCATATCGGTCTCAGCAATCACATTTCCAAACTCATCAGTTCTATCAGGAAGAGTCGTGACTACATATATAGTCCCCTCTTTATCTAGGTAGGCTCCATTCTCAAACTTGACTACTGGGTGGTCTAATCCATGGGGTTGATCGGGGTTCTTAATCTGGACCACCGATCTCCTCAGGCCGTCTTCATAGATGCGAGCACCTAGACAATTCGTCCTGACGTATTCCAGTTGAGTCTTGTATGGTCCTTCTGGCTTTTCTAGATAAGCCAACCCTGAACTACCTACTGGTCTCTCCATGTGATAGGACATCTCAGAATCACTTGTTTCTGATCTGGGAGTGTATGGGTAATCACTCAACTGTTGGGCCCAAGACCTGGCAGTGTGATTGACACTAGCTTGAGAAGATCTAAGGCTTTGTCTGTCTCGGCCTAAGTGTCTGCCTGATCTAAGGTTCATATGCCTGATTTATCTACCCCCTTGGACCTAAGCACACTCTCGTTGCAGGTTAATTTGCACCAATCACTTTGTTCTTTTGAGTTGAATATTATGTTTATGGTCTTGTCTGAAATCGCGTCGTTAGGAGTACTTAAGTGAATTTCCGCACTTGATGAGTGATCGACTCCAGTTTACCTTTTGTCCCTTAGAGTTTTCGCACTTAATACCTACTTACTTCTTGCACTTGGTTGATTAATACTCTTGGACTTGATTCGTGCCTAACGTTGCCCTAATTAATTACCACACCTAAGTCGTACTTAGCCTATGCTAGGAATGGACAAAGGAGGGTTGAGAGATCTTCCAACCTCAATTAGCTGGTTGACCAGACTGCTACACAAGCCCAGGAAGCCTTCTCCCAAGCTTGGTACTCACCCTTGCTAGCTTGCTTTGGATTGCCTTGAGTGCACACAATGTTCCTGCTGAGCTTGCTGGAGATGATGATGGAGCTGCCACCTGCAAGAAACATGCAAAAAACACACAAAACAAGAACACACACGCTCGCTCTCTCTCAAACTCGCACACAACAAATGAGGGAATGATAAGGAAGAGGGAATATGTAGTGGAGAAGGAGGTGGAGGTGGAGATGGAGAAGGAGGTGAAGATGGAGATGGAGAAAAATCAGAAATTTACCAACTACTTACCATTCCAACGTGTCCTCTCTACGTCTTACCATCACACGCTCGTCCTCAAAGCTCGATCCCCGGCAACGGCGCCAAAATTTGGTGTAGCTCAGTGATGAGTAGCACCTCCTTTAATGTCAATCCGGGAAGACGTGAGGATGGTATGAAGACCACGAGCAAGTGGGAGTACAAGTGCGTGAGTGAAAAGCACACAAGCATGCACACACATACACGCACACGCACGCCTACGGCAAGAACAAAGAGAGTAAGACAATGGAATCACTTATATTGCAACCAAGTTCTCATACAAGTTCAAAAACTAAAAGAAGCCCCCAAAAATGAGCTCTCTAGCTCTATTTATAGTTTTTGACTAGCTTTGGCCCTGTCCAGACCTAGTGTCCGGCCTAGTTAAAAATTAGGTTCCAGGGCTTATTTGAGGGCTCAAACGAGATCTAAAAATTATAAAAATTGGCAGGCAACTACTTCTAAGGCTCCCCAAGCTCGAGGACTCCTCGGCTTGTACAAAATGGAGCTACAAAAAGGTGAAATGATATTTACAAGGGTTTTTAGTGATGAGAATCATTTTAAAATGATGTAAGGGTTTTGAAAAAAAAATGAAGGGTTGCCTTAGTGCTAGATCTGCATGTGTGTCCGTACTTGCTTCTTCCCGTGTGCTGTCAACAGTAGCCCATTAGGGCAATATGCATATATACAAGTTCAAACTTCTCCCTAGGCAGAGCCTTCGTGAAAAGGTCTGCAATGTTCTCCTGTGTGGGCACATATGCCAAGCTTATCTCCCTAGCAGAGAACCTCTCCCTGACATAGTCATAATGCACCTCAATGTGCTTAGTGTGAGCATGGAACATAGGGTTCCTTGCAACTGCCAATGCGCTCTAACCGTCAGTGAAGACGGTGGTGGCAGAAGTCTGACCAACACCCAAATCAGCCATAAGGCATCTGAGCCACACACACTCAGCAGTCGCTGTGAAAGATGCCCTATACTCAACCTCACAACTGGAAGTGGCCACAGTAGGCTGCTTCTTGCTCAACCAAGATATACATGAGCTACCAAGCATGAAGCAAAAGCCACTAGTGGACATACGAGTGTCATAGCAACGAGCCCAATCAGAGTCAGAAAAAGCATGCAAATCTGGCGGTAGTGATCCCCCCTTGGGATAAAACAACCCAAGTAGCCGAGTACCACTCAAATAGCTAAAGATGTGCTTAAATGCTTGCCAATTCTTCACTCTTGGGCAATGCATAAACCTACTGATGTGTGAGATAGAAAACTGAATATCTGACCGAGTAATGCATAAGTAAATCAAGCATCCAACAACGTGCTGATAGAGAACAGCATCAAATGCATCTCCAGCATCATGAAGACTCAATCGTAAACATGTCTCCATAGGAGTGGCACTAGGGTTACAGTCTTCAAGGCCAAAACATTGCAATAATGTGTCAATATAATTCATTTGACACAAAGCCATTGCACCATCAAATTGCATAAATTGAATGCCCAAATAGTGATGCAAATGCCCCAAATCAGACATCTCAAATGAGGCATGCAAATCAGCCTTAAAATCAGCAATATGCTTCTCAATAGGTCTAGTGAGAAGCATGTCATCAAGGTAGACAACAATGATCAGAAGCACATCATTAGCACGCTTAACATATAAGGTGCTTTCACTTGGACTCTTCTCAAAACCATGTGCAATCAAATAGGCATGTATCTTCTCATACCAAGCACGTGGTGCTTGCTTTAAACCATATAATGCCTTCTTTAATCTGCACACCTGGTTTTCATGCCCTTTTTGCACAAAGCCACGAGGCTGAAAAACATACACTTCTTCATGCAAGTCACCATTCAGAAATGTAGTTTTAATGTCCAACTGATGTACATTCCAACCATGATGAGCTACAAGTGCACAGATGCTCCGAACAGTAGTCATACGGCATGTAGGTGCAAAGGTCTCATCAAAATCAATGCCTCTTTCTTGTGCATAACCCTTTGCAACAAGCTTAACCTTATACCTCTCAACTGTACCATCTGGTTTATGCTTCAGCTTGTATACCCACTTAGTGCCAATGGCCTTCTTGCCAGGAGGCAAGTCACATAAAGACCAAGTACCATTCTTCATTATAGCATCATATTCAAATTGCATAGCAGCCATCCAATTTTTTGAATTTTATGCTTCATCAAACGAAACAGGCTCATTCTCATCACAGAGACTAGATGCAGCCATAGCATAGCAATTTGATGCAAGAGAGGCACTATGAGAGCTTGAACGAGTACGATATGACAGAGGTGCATCTAATTTATTGTCATGCAAGGTTTGCACCATCCATTTTGGCATAGTTCTTGCCTGCTCAATATCAGCTCTCTCATCAATAAGTGCATCATGTACATCTACATCAAAAACGGAATTATCTGCATCATCACATGAAACCTGCAAAGGCTGAGAAGTTTCCTCCTTAGGACAAGCACTAGACTGTCCACCTGTAAAAAGAGGCAGCAAAGTATCATACATGTCTTTGGAGCTAATAAATGTCTCCTTAGTACATGAAACCAATCGCTGAATAGCATCTTCCACAAAAACAACATCACGGCTAACTAGAATGCATTTAGTCTATGGATGATATAGACGATAGCCTTTACTTTCAGAGTTGTACCCAACAAAAATACATTTTACTACTTTATCATCAAGTTTCTGCGATGTTGTTCAGGCACTAATGCATATGCCAAACAACCAAAAACACGCAGATGAGCAATAGATGGCTTGCGGTCATGCCAAGCCTCATATGGAGTGATAGACTGCAGTGCTTTAGTGGGACACCTATTCAGTAAATATGTTGCACACATGACAGCCTCAAGCCAGAAACTATGTGGTAAAGCCTGACTCTTGACCATACACCTCGCCATCTCCATGAGTGACCTATTTTTTCGTTCAGCAACTCCATTTTGTTGAGGTCTATACGGCACTGTACACTAGTGTTTTATCCCACGTTCAGCCAGAAATGCATTAAAATCAGAAGACATATATTCCCCCCCTCGATCAGAACGGAAGGTGCCCATTTTACATGCTGACAGATTTTCAGCCAAAACCAAAAATTGTTTGAAGCACATGAACACTTCGGATTTTGCCTTCAATGGATATACCCATGCATGCTTGGAAAAATCATCGATGAAAGTCACGAGGTAAAGATAATTCCCAAAAGAAGGTGTCTGTCTAGGACATAGACATCACTATGTACAAGCTGCAATTTTTGAGTAGCCTGAACTGAACCATCTTTTGGAAAGGACGAACACTGCATTTTGCCCAAAATACAGCCTTCACAAACATGTTTTCCAGGAGCCTTAAGTTTGGGCAAAGAGGACACCATTTCAGATGTCTACACGCATAACAACTAGCAAAATTCAGATGATCAAAGCGTGCATGCCAAAGCTTGCATCTGACATAGCTTGAGAATCATGTACTGCACATGCCGAATCATTTACAGATCTTTCATAGTCTATGAGCTTATACAACCCATGACATAAAATGCCAAAAGCAATAATCACGTCACCATTTGACAGATCATGAACTATACATCTGTCATCAAAAAATTTCACAATGAAGCCAATCTTGGCTAATGCAAAAACTGATAACAGATTTTTCTTGATCCCTGGCACAAACAAAGCATCTGACAAAGCATTTGACAAACTTTTCTTGATCCAAGAAGCACATGTCAAATTTTCATAAGAAATCCCTATAGATATAGTGATTTTTATCACTAAAAACCATTGTAAATACCATTTTCTATTTTTGTTCAAGGCGAGGAGTCCTCAAGCTTGAGGAGTATTAGAAGTATCATCCTACCAGTTTTCATAATTTTTAGACTCCGTTTGAGCCCCCAAATAAGCCTTGGAACCCATTTCTTAACAAGGCCGGACACTAGGTCTGGACAGGGCCAAAACTACTCAAAAAACTATAAAAAGGGCTGGAGAGCTCATTTTTGGGGTAGCTTGTTGTAGATTTCAGCTTTGTAACAGATTTCTTTGATAATCGAAGTCCTTCCATTGTTCCACTCTTTGCTCTTACCTTGTGCGTGTGTGTGTATGTGTGTGTATGCTTGTATGCTTTCACTCACGCACTTGTGCACTTCACTAGCTCTTGGTCTTCATACTGGTCCTCACGTCTCCGCGGATTGACATTTATGAGGTGAAACTCCTCACGTTGGTACTTGCCATTGTGCTAGAGTGACACCAAATTTGGCACCGTTGCCGGGGAGAGAGCTTGGAGGACGAGCGTATGACGGTAAGACGTAGAGTAGCGACATTGGAAGGTAAAAAAAAATCACCATTTTCAGTTCAGTTTCTGAGTTTTTCTTCTTCTTCATCTTCATCATCATCATCATCTCTTCCCACCTTCTTCCTCTCTGATTTTTTCTCATTTTTGAGTGTACATTCACCTCATTTTTCACCTGCGACTGTGAGGAACAAGTGCAGTGGGTGTTCAGAGCTAAAATGCTGAAGAAATCGCCTTGAAATCCACTTAAAACAAAAGATCTGAGTGGCAGTATCGCGGAGTGACAAGATCTGCGTTTGGTATTGCGGCGGTGGTATCGTGAGTTTGAAGGGTGATTTTTCATCTACAGGCTGATACGAGTGACAAGGAGAACATAAGGTACACATATCTGCAAAAATTTTTGAATTTGGGCTTAAAAATCTCCAAGTATCGTGTCCGGTTGAGTTTTGGTATCGCGATACCAGAATTCTTGTGTATCGCGATACTTGTCGAGGTATCGTATCGTGCACACCCACTTGAGGTATCGCGATACCATTCTGGTATCGTATCGTCAAGTGCTCGTATCGCAATCGCGATCGCCCCGGTGGTATCGTATCACAGTCCACATGGTATCGTATCGTCTCGGTCTTGGTATCGTATCGTTGACCGTGCAGTATGGTATCGTGTGCTAATTTGGTATCGTATCGTCAACTCAGTATCGTATCGTGCCCAATCTAGTATCGTATCATGCAAAAAAGTGGTATCGTATCGTCCTTAGAACTAGTATTGTATCGTGAGAGTTCCGGTATCGTATCGTGTAAATTTTTGGTATCGTATCGTGCACCTTGTGGTATCATATTGCGAAACACAAGCAGTATCGTATCGGGATTGGAGTGGTATTGTATCGTCTATAGACTCGTATCGTATCATCCCTTACCCTGTTATCGTATCATGAGCAATCTGGTATTATATCACGTGATATCCAATATCGTATCGTGTAGTGGTCAGGTATTGTATCGTCCACTAACATGGTATCATATCGTGCAAGTCAGAGGTATCATATCGCGGTTGGAGTGGTATCGTATCGTTCACAGATTGGTATCGTATCGTGCACTTAGTATCGTATCGTCCCTTACCTTGGTATCGTATCGTGAGCAATCTGGTATCGTCTCATCCACTAACTTGGTATTGTATCATCGAGTGCAGAGGTATCGTATCATGTGATTTTTGGTATCGTATGGTTAGTAGATCAGGTATCGTATCCTCGATTGTTTTGGTATCGTATCGTGGACTTGGTGGTATCGTCTAGTGAGTGGTATCGTATCGTGGAATTTGGTATCACCTTGGTGGTATCGTATCGTCGAACGTGGTATCGTCCATAGTGGTATCACGTGGAAAATCTAGTATCGTATCACCTGTCCTGAGGTACTCCCAGAGAGGTCCTGTTTCCCTGTTTTAACCCCTAGAACCCTGAACTGGCATAACTTTCTCATACGAAATCCGTTCAGAGTGATCTTTGGTTTGTTGGAAAGCTCGTGGGGAGTACTACCAAACTTCCACTAGTTACGGTAAAATTAATATGAGGATTATTAGATAGGGTATTTTGAACTTGACCCTCAGGTTGGACTAGGAAGCAAGGGGTTCCACAAGATTTTGAGCAATTCAAAGGACAATTTTGGACTTGTAGACAAGGCTTATGAACCTAAGCTCAAGTTGATACTTAGGAAGAGATTGATAAAGTACCAAATCACTTGAAACTAAGGTCAACCACACAACCAAGTCAGGGACTCACAACTCAGTGGTTAACACTACGTGCTGAGTTCATAGACAAGTGAGTCAAAAATGTAATTTAACTGGGAGAGACTCTTGGCTTCTGAAAACATGCATAGATCCATACCTAGGGAAGGTCTTATGTCTACAGCGGAAGGGGAATATAGGATGTCTCTTCAATACGTATCCACTAACCTGCAAGGAATACCCATCTACCTCGACAGTCTATACAGGTCAGTAGCAAGAATGAGAAACACTACTGAATTAGAAGTAGTTCCAAGACCAACTGTCAAGTACGAAGATGGAGTCTACATGGACAAGATGGGCCAGATCTATGTAGTAACTGAAAACCCTGATCAGATTAATGAAAGAGGAGAGTTAGCTCGAGATCATGCAACTACCTCACAAAACCCATTCGAGACCCAACAAAGAACAAAAAATGTGATGTTAGGACAAATGAGCCAAGGTACTAGACCCTATAGACCACATGAACAATTCACCATGCCAGGAATCAACCCCCACGACCACACTAGTCAGAGAATGGGAAAAATGAATAGACCTACCTTTAGGATAGAACCGCCCCAAGGTGTCCCCATCATAATGCAATCCCCAGGGTCAGACAAAAGAGTGAGACCAATCCAATTGGCCAAATGCATGTGAAATCGTTACGATGGCACAAGAGATCCCTATGACCACATTGCAGAATTCAAGCAGGTGCTGCGTGCGGAGCAAGTTGATGACTTTTTCATGCAATATGAATCCTTTGGGCTAACCCTCAGGGGAATAGCCTTAGCTTGGTTTCAATCCTTGGATCCAAATTCCTTTGGCAGTATCGAACAATCTTCCAAGAATTTGTTTGGGAATTCACTAAGCGAGGAATCAAGGAAGCACATCAAAAGGTGGACACACAAGGAATAGGAGCAAGTAGGGAGCTCCATGAAGTACATGTCGAATTTTCAAAAGAATCCCCTACAAAAATAGTGATTTCCATCACTAAAACCTTTGTAAATACCATTTTCTATTTTTGTAGCGATATTTTATGCAAGTTGAGGAGTCCTTGAGCTTGAGGAGTATTAGAAGTACCATCGTACCAATTTTCATAATTTTTAGACTTCATTTAAGCCCTCAAATAAGCCTTGGAACCTAATTTTTAACTAGGTCGGACACTAGGTCTGGACAGGGCCAAAACTAGTCAAAAAACTATAAAAAGAGCTAGAGAGCTCATTTTTGGGGTTAGCTTGTTAGAGAATAGGGCTTTTGTAAGAGAACTCTTTTGCAATCGAAGCTTTCCATTGTTCCTCTCTTTGATCTTACTTTGTGCGCGTGTGTGTGTATGTGTGTGCATGTTTGTGTGCTTTCACTCACGCACTTGTGCCTTCACTTGCTCGTGGTCTTCATACCGGTCCTCACGTCTCCGCGGATTGACAAGTAAAGGAGGTGGTGCTTACGCTTGAGCTACACCAAATTTTGGTGCCGTTGCCGGGGAGAGAGCTTCGAGGACGAGAGTTGTGATGGTAAGATCATAGATTTGCGACGTTGGAAGGTAAAAAATCTGTCATTTCAGTTCATTTTCTGTTTTTTTTCCTCTTCATCTTCATCATCATCATCATCTCCACCTTCTTCCATCTTCTTCTTCATAGAAATTTCTTGTTTTTTAGTGCATTTTCACCAATTTCATACCATTTTTCATGCATCATTGTGTGGGAAGGAGTTAGGAGGTGCAAGGGAGAGCAAGCGTTGTGTTTTTTTCATGATTTTCTGCTCATACGGAGCTCGCCATTGTCGGCGCTCAGAAATTTGAATTTCTCGCCAAAAAATGCGATTCTGTGATGAAAATCGCGATTCTGTGAAAATTCAAATTTCTTGAAAAATCACAATTTTCTGTTTTCCCGCCTAAAAGTTGGCTGAAAGAATCACCATTCTGTGGTCATTCTCAAAATTGCGATTCTGTGATTGTGCTCAAAATCGCGATTCTCACAAATCACGATTTTCAGCCAAAAAAATACGATTCTGAGAAACACGATGTTGTGAAAACACGATTCTGTGAAAACACGATTCTCTGCTCAAAATCGCGATTCTTACCAATCACGATTTTCAGCAAAAAAAAACACGATTTTTTGAAAAAGCGATTCTCTGGTTGTGCTCAAAATCGCGATTCTCACAAATCACGATTTTCAGCCAAACCACGATTCTATGAAAACACGATTTTTTGTTGGCAATCGCGATTTTCATGTCAAAAATGCGAATATGTGAAAAGACGATTCTCTGCCCAAAATCGCGATTCTGAAAAAATCACGATTTTCATGTCAAAAACACGATTCTGTGATTGCGCTCAAAATCGCGATTCTCACAAATCACGATTTTCAACCAAAAAACACGATTTTCAGCAAAAACGATTTTGTGAAAACGCGATTCTCTGAGACAAAATCGTGATTTTCATGTAAAAAAAACACGACTCTGAGAACCACGATTTTGTGAAAAACACGATTTTGTGAATCACGATTCTCTGAGACAAAATCGCGATTTTCAAAAACACGATTCTGTGCTCAACATCACGATTTTCAGAAACACGATTTTGTGCTCAACATCGCGATTTTCAGAAACACGATTTTGTGCTCAACATCGCGATTTTCAGAAACACGATTTTGTGCTCACCATCGCGATTTTCAGAAACACGATTTTGTGCTCAACATCGCGATTTTCAGAAACACGATTTTGTGCTCAACATCGCGATTTTTAGAAACACGATTTTGTGCTCAACATCGCGATTTTTAGAAACACGATTTTGTGCTCAACATCGCGATTTTCAAAAACACGATTTTGTGCTCAACATCGCGATTTTCAGAAACACGATTTTATGCTCAACATCGCGATTTTCAGAAACACGATTTTGTGCTCAACATCACGATTCTTTGACTTCACAGCATCGCGATTCTCTGAAAGTTCACAAAATCGCGATTCTC
The DNA here is from genome assembly GCA_020310875.1 of Ceratopteris richardii. Lineage (NCBI taxonomy): Eukaryota > Viridiplantae > Streptophyta > Polypodiopsida > Polypodiales > Pteridaceae > Ceratopteris > Ceratopteris richardii. The sequence goes on from CM035410.1 coordinate 182,285,984, forward strand.
TTGAAGATCACAAAATCGCGATTTTCTTGAAAAGGTCTTGTTTGCCTGTTTTGACCCCTAGGAGCCTGATTTGACATAACTTTTTCATCCAAAGTCCATTTTTTGAGCTCTATAGCTCGTTGGCTCCAAAGAATTTTGAACCATACCAAGGGGAAAATTTGGACTCTTGACTAAGGCATATGAACATGAGACCTGGTAGACATTTAGGCAAGGATAAGCAAAGCATTAGATCTTCTGAGGCTAGTGTCAACCATACATCCAAGTCTTGGGCACAACAACTAAGTGGTCATCTTTTACTAAGTTCAGACACAAGTGATTCAGAAATGTCTTTTAGCATGGGAAAACCTGCAGGTGGCTCAGGGACTACCCATCTACAAACACCAGAAGGTCCCTATAAGACACAGTTGGAATATATTCGGACCAACCAATTAGGTGCTTGCATCTATGAGGATGGCCTGAGGCGATCAGTGGTCCAACTCAAAAATCCAGATCAATCCTTTGGACTTGAACACCCGGTGGTCAAGTTCGAAGAGGGTTCATACATTGATAAGGAAGGAACCATGTATGTGGTCACCAACCTACCAGATAGGACCGATGAGTTTGGAAATGTCATTCATGAGAATGAGATAGGAGACCTAGAACAAGGAAATGTAGGACAAGAACCCCAGACTCCTAGGGGTAAGTCAGTTCTGACCAGAGTGATCACACCAGATTGGATCCCTCAAGACAACAAAAGCATAGAACTCTTCTTGAATAGAGAAATAGAGGAAGCCTTTTGGAGATTCAAGCCAGATCAACCTAGCCAATTGGGCATAGTCATCATCTATGAATTCAAAGATCCTGAGATACCAAGCAAAGTTGTCTACCTGGATAACACATCAGAGAAGATATTCTTGGTAACAGAACATGATAGACATGCATATACTTGGAAGAGTGAATTGATTTTCCCTCCACCAAGATCCAATGTTTCCCATGGCCTCCAAGGAGTAGGATCATCCCACGCTCATGAAGCCCAGAGAGAAAGAACTAGAGAGAGACCTGAGGTAAGTTTTGCACACACCGTGGGTAGGAATAGGTCAGGATTTGAAAATGAAAGACCTGAAAGAGAGAGACATCAAGCACATATGCAACAAAGAGATGAACAGGATTTTCCATTGCCTAGACCCCGAGAGCACCCAAGAACCCTTAGACCCACTCAAGTGATCAAGGCAATGAAGAATTATTTTGACGGGTTAGGAGATCCTTATGATCATGTGGCCGAGTTTAAACAAGTGTTAAGAGTTGAACAGGTTGAGGATTTGTTCACCCAGTATGAGGCATTTGGTTTGACTCTTAAGGGCACTGCCTTAGCTTGGTTTCAACCACTGAGTAGTCGCAACTATCACGATATAGGTCAACTGCTAGATGAATTCATTGTAGAATTTTCCAAGAGTGGTATCAGGCATAACACATCATCCCTGATCCACAGTTTCAAGCAGACACCCCAAGAAACAGTGCGACTAGCAGGTAGAAGATTCAGATAGTATTTAGAGAGATGCCCTACTCCCGAGTTACCCACACCAGCCAAACAAGTGGCTTTGTTCTTAGATGGCTTACTAAGTACAAAGTTGAGATCATATGTGTACGTGAAAGAGCCCAGATTCATAGAAGAGTGTGTGCGGACGTGCATTGACATAGAAGATAACTTGGGTGAGGAGTTAGGATTGTCCAAACTCTATAAGGATTTTGATAGTTCTACAAGTCATACTTCGAAAATCTCCACGGAAATAGATGAGATAGCTGAGCAAGTTGCCAAGAAGCTGGGAGTCCAAAATAAACAAACACAGAGAGTCACTCCATTGAATCGGTGTTATACTTGCGGAGGCGACCACATGGCTAACGTATGCCCAATGAAAAACCAAAACATTAGAGAAAGGAATGCTCCATATTGCACTATTGAAAGAAAATATAAGAACCACACGGCTCAAGATTGTCCCTATAATAGGCAGGCTGTTAGACAGAATTATCAACAACCTTACCAACCAGGTAGGTATCAAAACCAATACCAACAGCCATACTATAGACCACAACAGCAATATCAGGCACAATATAGGCCACAACCAGTCTTGGGAAACCAACCACCAGCTCTTGCCAACGTGATTCCAGTCAAATATGTTGTGGGAGAGGAAAATCCAAATAGAGCATTGGTGCCACTAACCCCATTGATACCAGATACTGACTCTCATGCTCATAGTTCAGACTACTCCCATGAAGGTAGTCCACATGCTTATTACACAGAGTCACCTGAACATAGTGAGATTTACTCGTATCAATATGAGGCACCACCTATGGAGCAAAATTGGGAGCCAGAATACTCCAATGTCATGCACACAAATCCTAACCCTAGGCCCCAGTTGAGACAAATGAGACCACAAGCCCCTAGAGGATCTTGTTTCAGATGTCATGGTGACCATTTCATTCATGATTGTCCCCACCCACCATCTCCGAGTCAAGGACAGGCTATCACAATACAGGCTTTTTGTCCTGATTGTGGCAAAGACCATCTCCCCAGAGATTGTCCAAGAAACCCCTCCTGTGCACCCAAGATTACACCCCTTAATGTGGTAGGCTTAGTGGCAGATTCAAGTTCAAGTAGTAGCAATGTGGCTCCTATACAAGCTGTCACTAGAGCACAAGCCTTAAAACAGGATAAACCAGCAGAACAATCAGAGTCGAGTGAATGAGGAGAGCCTAGTAAGAGGAAAACAAGAACATGGAAGGATACCAGAGAGAAGGCCAATCGCAAGTGGAATAAAAAGTTATCGGAACTAGAAGAAAGCTTAAAAGAAGCGAAAACAAAAATAGAAGACATTGCATCTCAAAGCCCCTCGCATGTTGAAACTCCATCCACTCCACCTCATCCCACCCCACCACCCATTGTAAATAGACCACAACCAGGGTCTGTTCTTGCAGATCCAACCCCAGAAGGCTTGGACATGATGTTCAAGGCCTACCAGGCTCCTCTTCAAGAAGGGCCAACAGCTGCAAATCTAGACAAGAGTTACCCTAGAGCGGATTTAGAGATTGAACGAATGAAAATGTGCATGAAAATGGTAGAACAAGCTCAAGCTATACTTGAGACTAGTCAAAAGTTCAATAAGACAAACTCTGTCAAACCAGATTTGCATTTCCAAGGGTTGCTAGAAAGATTAGAGCAGTTGGTAAACAAACCACAAGTTTCTTTACTTCCACAGGCTCAACTAGTTATTGAGAGAGGAAGCTCACCACCAATGGAAGCTTATGTTCCTAATTCCACGGATGTTGGAATGCCTCCTTCAATTCAACAGTACTCTCAAGAGTTCTTGCGGGAAATACAAGAAGAGAAATGGGCCAAGGAGAAGCGTAACTCCCCTCCTATTCCTGAGATTGATGATCTTCATGATCAATTTCCCCAAGACATTCCATCTATTTATGGAGATGAAGCAGAACAACAAGAAGACGAAATATTAGATTTTGAATCTAATACCCTAGAAGAATTGCCTCAATTTCCAGGCCCATGGGAATATGAATCTCTCCAGATTAGAGCTCCCACAATACTAGTAAGAAATGAAGACTCAGTGGTTCCAAGGAACACGGATGTCGTGAAGAACACTAAGGTTCAGTGTCATCTCACTATAGAAGAGCTGCTCAAAGCAAAACCTGAGCTATGGAATCATGTGAAGGATCAGGTTCCAGAACTTGATTCCAACATGCCAAAAGCAGGCTCCAAGCAAAGGGTACCAGAGATACCTCTAGACAAAATAGGGGACATGTGTGAGGGTGAAGAAGGTAATACTTATCTTCCAATCACTTACCAAGGTTACACAACCAAAGCAATCATAGATTCAGGTGCTGGTGTTGCCATTACGACCACCTCCTTGTGGAAGCAATGGGGCAAACCCACATTAAGACCAACTAGAATGAAGCTTCAAATGGCTGATGGTCATTTTGAAAGACCTCTAGGATTGCTCGAAGGGATAACTCTAACCACTTGTGGTGTAGAGTTTGAGCACACATTTGCTATATGTGACTTTGAGAAAAATAATGTTTATGAGATGATCCTAGGAAGACCCTTCCTACGACAATTGCAAATAGTACAGGATTGGGGAACCAACTCCTTGTACTTACAACACTTAGGGGTTACCACCAAGGTCAATTTGAAGGATTACTCCTTCAGAGATGTGCCACCCCTACAGTGGAATCCTATCCACAAAGCGAAAGAAGATTCCATCTCTGTGCATTCTGAAAGTTCACCTGATCCATCATGGCTGCATGAAGATACTCATTTGTGGATGTGCAAGGTCGTAGAGGAAGAGGAAAAATGTTTAAAGGCAAGAGAAGAAGGAACTTCACCAGGAGCTAGACCAATTAAAGACCCAGCCTATACACCGATGATCTTTCGAGATGAGGAATTTGAGCCTCATGGCTGGCCAGAAATCTTAGCCACCATGGACATTGCTGTCAATGAAGAACAATGGACACCTCATTGTGATGAGGAGGGTTATGATATCTCAGTGTTCATGTGTCAGCCCTTGCTAGAAGAATGTGACCCTAGTGATGTCATAGAAGAAGAAGAGAATGACGATGATCTGGAGTCTATTGTGATGGATAGTTGCTTTAACTCAGAGCAGCACTATCTAGAAGATATAGGAGTGTTCACCCAGAAAGAAGAAGAACCTCTCACAAGTATTAAAACACTAAATTCAAAGGATGGAAGTGAGAGTAGTCAAAAGAAAAAGAAAAGAAAAGCAGTGAAACAAGAAGAGGAGGAATCATTGTTTGAAGTACCAGAAAACTTCAAGAAATATGAATTTGACGACCGCAAAATTTTGGTACGAATGCCTAAGAGAGAAGCCATCATAGGAGAATCATATGATAATAAAGAAAAGACCAAGAAGATTGTAGTGACCATCGAAGAGAACGAAGAGAGATGCACATATATAGGAGATGACCTAAGTGCAAGAGAAGAAATGGAGCTTGTAGCTCTATTAAGGGAATATAGGGATGTGTTTGCTTGGCACTATAGAGACTTGAAAGGGGTAGATCCAAGAATTTGCTCTCATACTATCCCCATGACTGTTGATGCCAAGCCCACCAAACAAAAGCCCTACACATATAATGATACCTATGCAGCCAAAATAAAAGAAGAAATTGATAGGTTGATTGAAGTTGGATTCATCTATGAGATTGAGCATACTGAATGGGTGTCCCCCATTGTAGTGGTGCCGAAGAAGAACGGAAAGTTGCGAGTGTGTATTAACCTTAAAAAAGTTAATGCCGCTACTATCAGAGATAGTTTCCACTTCCAATCACAGAACACCTTTTGGAGCGTGTTGCAGGCAAGGAAGTTTATAGCTTCCTTGATGGGTTTTCAGGTTACAATCAAGTAGCCATTGCCCAGAAGATCAACACAAAACAGCTTTTTCTACAGAGTGGGGAATCTTTGCATTTCGTGTGATGCCATTTGGGCTCACCAATGCACCTGCAACATTCCAAAGGCTCATGTGTCATGTCTTCAAAGAGTTCTTGCGAAAGAGCTTCGAAGTGTATGTGGATGATTTATGTGCTCATTCCCAAGAAAGAAGGTTTCACATCCGTGAGCTCAGACAAATCTTCAACAAGTGTAGAGAATATCGAGTGTGTTTGAACCCAGAAAAGTGTGTGTTCATGGTGCGTCAAGGTAAAATCTTAGGTCATATTGTTTCTAAGAATGGAATCTCAACAGATGAAGATAAGGTACGAGCCATAGCGGAGCTACCAAGGCCAAGGAATGTTAAAGAGGTACAAGCCTTTATGGGCCATTGTGGATATTACCGTAGGTTATCCACATGTACACGATCATAGCTAGACCCCTTTATGCCTTGATGTCTAATTTTGAGTGGAACGACAAATGCGAGAATTCTTTCAACGAACTGAAGAAAATTTTGTGCACGGCACCAATACTGACCACTCCTGATTGGAATAAACCATTCCATGTCCATGTGGATGCATCCAATCATGCCATAGGATGTGTGCATGCACAACCCACAAGTGAAGGAAACTTAGATTTGCCCATAGCATATGCTAGTAGACAGCTCACTGCAGCTGAACGGAACTATACCACAACTGAGCGAGAGGGCTTAGGCATGGTATATGCTGTGAAGAAGTTTAGACACTATTTATTGGCCAACAAGTTCAAGTTTTTCACTGATCATCAAGCTTTGTTATATTTGGTCAATAAACCTTGCAATACTGGACGCTTAGTAAGATGGTTCCTCTTACTAATGGAATATGACTTTGAAGTTGTCGTCAGGAAAGGTAGAACCCACCTTCGGGCAGATCACTTTTCTCGCATTACTTCAGGAGAGTCACCACAAGGAGTGTCTGATGAACTACCTGATGCTTATCTGTTCAATTTGGAAGTTGTTCCCAAATGGGCAAATAAGTTGGTACCAGTCCTAACCTTTGGCCCTGCAAATAAGAATGTGAAAACATCACAAGAAGAAATTGTAAGATCACAAAAATATCACATATTGGCAGGAAGCATGTACAAACAAGATACTGAGGGTGTATTAGCTTGTTGTGTCGAGGATGATGAACATAGTAGTTGGTTGCAGCAAGCTCATGAAGGATTGCTAGGAAATCACTATTCTAAACAACGAACATTGCAGAATCTGAAGCGTCTAGGAGTGTATTGGCCTAGCATGGACAAAGAAATACATGAGTGGATTAAGAATTGTCCAATGTGCAGAGAGAGACCCCCAGTGGAGCATGCGACCCTTTATCAAGTGTCATTAATTCCAGATTGGAGTGCTCCATTGGTAGAGTTTATGAGGTCGGGAAGATTACCCAAAGAGGTTAGTCTAGCAAGAAGACGAAGCATGGAGCAAGAAGCTCTAGGCTATGCCTTAGTAGGCGACAACTTATACCGAAGAGGCAAAGATGGTTACTTAAGACTGTGCGTTCATGAATCAGACTATTTAAAGGTCTTAGAGACTGCACACAATGGTGTTGCAGGTGGACATTTTGGTCCTGACCGAGTGATTAAGACCATTCTATTCTCAGGACTTTGGTGGCCCACTCTTCATATGGATGCACATACCTATGTGAAGAAATGCGAATGCCAACGTGCACAATATCCAGTTAGAAAAGATGAGATGCCTTTGAGGCCAATGATGGGAGGGCGTGCATTTTCCAAGTGGGGCATAGACTTCATAGGTCCTATTAATCCCCCTGCTAGAAACTCCCATGCAGAGTATATTATTGTAGCCATAGATTACCTTACAAAGTGGGTAGAGGTGAAAGCCACAACAAAGAATGATGCTCAGACGACGGCTAAGTTCTTATTCGAGAATGTGCTCACGAGATATGGGCTACCAATAGAGTTGGTGAGTGATAGAGGCACACACTTCTTGAATGAAGTCATTGAAAATCTTCTCCAAGAATTATTGGTGATACATAAGAAGTCTGCCCCCTATCACCCACAAGCTAATGGACAAGCCGAGAGCACCAATAAGATCCTCTATAACGTATTGACAAAATTGGTAAATAATAAACGCTCTGATTGGGACAAACAACTTCATCATGTTGTTTGGGCTTATCGAGTTGCCTACAAAACGGTACTCAACGCTACCCCATTTCAGATGGTCTTCGGACAGAACGTTGTGCTACCATTAGATTTCTTAATCCCTGCCTTAAAAGTAGCACAAGAGTATGAGTGGAATGGGCATGAATTGTCCTCTAGGATCTTTGATCTCGAACGCTTGGGTGAGACGAGGCTACAAGCGGCAGCAGGCATCTACGCTGCAAAGAAGAGGCAAAAGGCATACTTTGATGTACACATCAAGGATAAGGGATTGAAAGAGGGAGATCTAGTGTTGGTTTACACACTAAAACAACATGCCCGTAAGTTGGAAAAAAGAGGATATGGACCCATGATCATTAATAGAATTTCCACTAGTGGTGCAGTTCAGTTGGCCACTCTAGAAGGAGTTATCTTGCCAAACTATATTAGTGGCTGTAGAGTCAAGCTATATCAAGAACCTCTTACTAAGGATATGCTAATGAGACTCAACACTGCTAAGAAGCAAAAAGAAGAAGAGTTAAGAGTGAGAGAAGAAGCACAGGCAGAGGCCAGAGAGCGTATTAGGCGAAATAAGTTACGGCGATTAGGCCTAGATGTCAACTCAAAAGCCCCAAAATATCACATGGATATGTGTCAAAAGTCAGGCATAGCGACTTCTCAAGTCATTGACCGAAGACCCTTTGTGACCAAAGAGATAGGACAAGGGAAGGGTGCAAGGACGGTGAAAGCATTGATTGAATCAGGTGCAGCAAGTAGTGCAGTTAGACTTTCCTACTGCCAAGACTTGCAGTTGAACATCAATCCCATAGAAGCTTATCTCATAGGTTTGGGAAGTGTGGAAACCCATTGTTTGGGCGAGGTGGAACTTCCCATCTACCTTCAAGATGTTCCAATGAAAGTCAAAGCGCTAGTATGTCAAGATGAGAACCTTACAGAACCACTTGTCTTGGGTCAAGATTGGATCTATGACCATGCAGTTAACTTAAACCTAAGAATTCAAATTCTTCAAGTTTGGGTACATGAACAATGCATTACATTAGAATTAGAGAACTACATGCTCCTAGATCATGGCACCACACACTCTCTTAGTTCTTCCAAGACTAATCATATGAAAGAAGATGTTGTATGTGTCAAAAGCTCTATGATGCAGAAGGAGTCAATCGTGGAAGACTAGGTTCGAAGGCGGGTGGATCTTTCTTCTTCTCCAAGGAATCAAGTAGCCACAGTAGTGAGTCCACCACAGAAGCAAACACAACCGTTCACGACAACTGCTACATCAAATAGAAAGACACCATTCGATAAAAAAGCAGTTCCGAGCATGAAGCAGATATGGGTACGCAAAGGAGAGCAACCACCAGCCTTGCCCCCACAAATCCCATCTAGGCAAGCCAACTAGGCAAGAAGACGAAGGAAGCAACTCAGACAAGCTCAATCACAAGGTATCCAACAAGTTTGGGTGCCTAAGAAGTTAGCTGCAGCTCAACAAGGGCAATTACAGATGTGGGTACCTAAGAAGCTCCTACATCCACAACAACCTTTGTTCTCCCACATGCGAAAGGTTTCAACAAAGAAGCCAAAAAGAGAAAAGGGTAAGAACCACGTACAGAGACCAAAGGAAGATCAAATCAGCTCTTCAACATTAGTAGGAAGACATGCAAAAAGGATATGGGTTTGGAAGCCAAAAGTACAAGTAGCCTCCACCGAACCAAAGCGTCAACCACACTGGATACCACAGTTCAGAAAGAATCCAAAGAGGAAGACGTCTGAAGTGACCTCTACAGTGCCAAATGATGTTCTAAAATGGACTCCAAAAAGGAGGATTACATCAGTTCGAGACTCAATGGATACCTCCACCAAGGTCGGCATCAACCTCCACAAATAACATCGAAAACCTTGAACGAGCGACAACCATGTGCTCCTTGCACAACCCTGTCTTTTGCACCATTCAGGTCATGCATTTCCAAAGTATGCATTAATATAGGGCCACATTACACGGCCGTGCATAGACACACTTGAGAATCCCACGCACAAGAGCACAGTGACATATGTCAAATATTTCTATTGATACTAACTTTTGTGTTCTTGTTTTGTGATATCTTGTTCCTCTTTAAAAAAAAAAAAAGAAAGAAAGAAAAGCGGGAGAGAGCTTGTTTCCAGGGTAGGAATGACGAGCTTGAAGGTCCGCAACTTGAGTGATGCTTAACTACTTCATGTACCAGAGCATCCAAGGAGATATCTGCAAAGGGTAGTTCTGGAGGAGAAGACTCCTGTGTATGGTGAGCTAAAGAGAATATGTGAAACTCAGCTTGGTGTAGTTACCCAATGTTGTTTGCCAAGGAATATAAAGAAATTCAATTCTCAGTATTTGGCAAATGTTGCTTTGAAAAGAGGAGAGAGGATCAATCACTCAAAAGATCTCATCAGTGGACCATCAACATGGACATTCATCAACAACGTTGCATCCCAAAGGCTGAGTGTACAACACGAAGAGATAAACATAGATCAACCTTCTCCATGGTAAGTATCTTTACTCTGGAAACACCATAACCATGATAGCTTGGGAAACCTCTTCATCGGCATACCCTTGAGCACTTAGCTCAAGACCCCAATTTTTGCACCATACTTCTTCCAATGCATTTCCCAAGTAAGCATTCATAGGGATACATTACAAGGCCGTGCACAAGGCACCTATTTTCCTCAACCCATGCACGAACACACTTACCCATCACTCAATATGGGTTATGAGTACTTGGCATGACTACTATGAACATCAACTGTGGAAGATCTCGAAAACATCAACGGAGACTCACAACGACACAGTCATGCAGGAATCCAAGGAAGAAGCATATACCAAGAGACTACAACTTGCAAAGACTCGCAGTGATAGATGAAGAACCAGACACATCTGGAAGTCAGACGACTTTTGTTCATACAAAGGGACACTCCCTCTCAAGGCACTACTTGGAACAACCACTACAACAAGAGTCTGTCAGGGACGATAGACTCGAGAGGGGGGGGAGTGTTGAAGCTCAAAGTCAAGGACAAAGCATGGAAGCACATCAAAAGGTGGACACACAAGGAAAGGGAGCAAGTAGGGAGCTCCATGAAGTACATGTCAACTTTTCAGAAGAATCCCCTACAAAAATAGTGATTTCCATCACTAAAACCTTTGTAAATACCATTTTCTGTTTTTGTAGCTCCATTTTATGCAAGCCGAGAAGTCCTCGAGCTTGAGGAGTATTAGAAGTACCATCGTACCAATTTTCATAATTTTTAGACTTCGTTTGAGCCCTCAAATAAGCCCTGGAACCTAATTTCTAACTAGACCGGACACTAGGTCTGGACAGGGCCAAAACTAGTCAAAAAACTATAAAAAGAGCTAGAGAGCTCATTTTTGGGGTTAGCTTGTTAGAGAATAGGGCTTTTGTAAGAGAACTCTTTTGCAATCGAAGCTTTCCATTGTTCCTCTCTTTGATCTTACTTTGTGCGTGTGTGTGTGTATGTGTGTGCATGTTTGTGTGCTTTCACTCACGCACTTGTGCCTTCACTTGCTCGTGGTCTTCATACCGGTCCTCACGTCTCCGCGGATTGACAAGTAAAGGAGTCATTCAATTAGATGAATGCTATTACACCGGTGTAGCTCAGTGATGAGTAGCACCTCCTTTAATGTCAATCCGGGAAGACGTGAGGATGGTATGATGACCTCGAGCAAGTGAAGACACAAGTGCGTGAGTGAGAAGCACACTAACATGCACACACATACACGCACACATGCACACAAGGCAAGACAAAGAGTGAGAAGCAATGGAGTTCTTTAGATTACTTTCAACAAGCTCATACAAGTTGAAATCAATTACAAGCTAACCTCAAAAATGAGCTCTCTATCTCTATTTATAGTTTTTGACTAGGTTTTGGCCTTGTCCAGACCTAGTCCGGCCTAGTTAAAAATTAGGTTCTCTGCCCTATTTGGAGGTTCAAACGGAATCTAAAAAATGTGAAAACTGATAGGTAGGTACTTCTAAAGCTCCTCAAGCTCAAGGACTCCTTGGCTTGCACAAAATGGAGCTACAAAAATATGAAATGGTATTTACAATGGTTTTTAGTGATGAAAATCACTATTTTTGTAGGGATTTCTTCTAACATTTTGACATGCATTTCCTGGAGCTCCCTACTTGCTCCTTCTTCTTGTGTGCCCAACTCTTTGATGCCTGAAAAATTTAAATGGCCTACTTGCCAGATCTTCTTTGACTACTGTGTCTGCTTGTGCTTTCTCTTCGCTCTGACTCCCTTCGTAGGCTTCCTTGTCTTGTGAATCCTTCAGTTCCTTGACTAATGCCAAAACCCCCCCCCTCTCTCGCGTCTGTCGTCTCTGACAGACCCTTGTCTAGCTGTGCATTGGACATAATATTGAACCACATCAGAAGCAAGGTGGTGTTCTTCTAATCGTAGCCCCCGTGATAGGTCTGTTTGTTGGTGCAGACCAATCACCAATTGAATGTTTGGAAGATTAAAGAATGAAGGAAGATTCAATTCTTGAAGCTTGGAAGAAGGATACATTCAGAGGATATGAGAAATGTACACATATGTACATTAGTATAGTTATAGTTTACTTAGATCTTTGATTAGTCATAGACTTGTACAAATTTCTCTATAAATACCTTGAAAATGTCGAGGCGTGATATGAGAGCATATGAAAGAATAGATGAGTGAGTATAGAAGTCAAGAAAGGAGAAGTTAGATGTCATGAGACATGTGAAATGTTAGTTGAGTTTTCCTCTCATCACTCAACTGTAATTTCCTGAGTAATCAAAGAAATATTGCGCCCGATGTTTCTGTGTCTGCTCCGTCTGTGTTAGATCATTTGTGAAATCCTTTTGAGGATATCTAAGTTCATAGTTAATGAGTCTATGACTTGAGTTTCAGAGTCTAATTGTGATCAGGCTAGGAGAATTGTTAATAGGAACATTCATATGTGATGAGTGTTCACAGTTCTCTGAAACAGGCACAAATTTCGATCTTAATTTTTTGGTCAGTTCTCACTCCACAGTTTAAAGTTTTGTGCAAGCAAGCACTTAATCTTTAAGTTAGAAGGTAAGCTACCTGTATCTACAAGCATTTGTTTAAACGGGTTTGAGATTGATAGAACTATGTGTTAGAAGTTAGGGGTGTCAAAATCGACTTCTCAGAAGTGCAGATTTAGACATAGGTAACTTGTGAAGTTGATTTCTCAAGTTATACTAAACCTTTTGAAGAAATTTAACTTGGAGGAGGTGCGCAACTTCTAGGCGACACTCCATACAAAATTTCATAGAAAACTTTACATGTTTGATAGGTCAATGAGAAGAAATTGTGCAGCAGACTTTCTGTGTTTTATCTTCTTCACAGAATTTTTCAACTTTTGATAATTTGGAGATTGAACCTCTAATTTGGTGAAGCTTTTGACTTACTCTTGGTATAGAGGTGTTCTAATCATAAGAGTAGATTGTTCTTTTGGAGATTAACACTCTCCATCAGTGGTATCAGAGCAGGAGACATCAAAATCAAGGAAAGGAGGATCCCGACTGCTGCAGATTCAAGTGAAGAACTAAAAGGTGAAAGCTTGAAGGCAAAGCTTGAGGAGGAGACCATACAACATCAAGAAAGACAAAAGGACTCTAATTTGAAGTAAAGGTACATATATTGTTCATAAAGCTTGAAGATTTCAATACACAGGTGGACACAAGATGGGAGATTCTCTACAGATAGAGAAATTGGTAGGGAAAACTATCCTGCATGGTCAATGAGGATGGAAGCTCATCTTATGAGCAAAGATTTAATAGCTTATATCACAGGAGAAGAAGAGAAGCCACAGTTCAGAGATCCTAGTGTTTCAACTAGGGAAGAGTTAGCAGATTTGAAAAATTGGATGAAGAAAGATGCTCAAGCTAGGAGCATTATCTATATGGCAGTCAATGATTACTTGTTACCTCATATTCGAGGTCTTTAAAGTGCAACTGATATTTGGAATGCTTTGGAGGAGCATTTCCAGAATACTACTAAGTCAAGGAAGGCATCCTTATGGGCAGAGTTTACCACCTTTAAGAAGAAGGCTTCTCAATCCATTTCAGACTATGTGACAAGAATGAAAGATATTGTAGATGCTTTAGGAGCTGTTGATGAAGACATTGAGGAGGATAAATTGGTAAGACAAATTCTTACAGGTTTAAGAGGTGATGACAAATGGAAGCCATTCATTTTATCTACAGAGTTATCACTTGATCATTTCACTCCTGATTTAAATCAGTTGTTAGGTCATATGCTAACATTTGAGCAGGATGTTAAAGGAGATGGTGACAAAAGTACAGGTCATGCAATGTACTCAAAGGACAAGAAGAAAGCTAACAAAGGAAAGCAACAAGCAGGTGAAGATGAAGGTACAACTAGTCAAGCCAACTTCCTAAGAGGTAGAGGAGGTGGCAAAGGTAGAGGAAGAGGCAGAAACAACAAAGATGGAGGCAAAGCTTGTTGGATTTGTGGTAAGACAAATCATTTAGCTAATGATTGTTGGCATAATAATCAGAGTAATGGTGGATACAATCAAAACTATAATTCAAGAGGAAGAGGAGGCAGAAATCAAAGAGGTAATTTCAGAGGCAGAAGTAGTAGGGGTTACTTTGGAAGAAATGCAGGTAGAGGTTTTCAAAGTCAACAATATAACAACACCTACTACAATTATGCTTCAGATCAAAAGGAGGATTCAACATTGATAATGAATGCAACTTGTGAAAGGCAGAGTGAAGATCAAAGAGTCTTCTACATTGATTCAGGGTGTAGTAATCACCTGAGTGGTAATATAGCCTTGATGACTGATTTGGAGAATAAGGTATCTAATCATGTTGTTCAAACAGGTGACAACACAAAGCACAATGTGAAGTCAATTGGATCAGTGAAGGCCAAGGATGGTAGCACCTTATTGAGTAAGGTCTTGTATGTTACTACAATTCCTAAGAATTTGATAAGTGTAGGACAAATTGTGGAAAAAGGTTATGAAGTAAGGTTCACTAATGATGGAGTATATGTGGAAGACCCTAGTCAAGGGTATAAACAGATTGTTTCAGGGAAGAAAGAAGGAAGATTATTTACATTGAAGATTCAAGGTAATATTGGTCATGCTATGTTCACATATGGAGGACATAAGATCTCTGAGTTAGATCTTTGGCATAAGAGGCTTGGACATTTCAATGAAAGAGGTATTAAAGACATGATTAACAATGGATCAGTGCTTGGATTGCCTAATGTTGCAGGTCAACAGATGACTTACAGATGTGAGGCATGTCAATTAGGTAAGGCTCATAAGCTTTCCTACTCCAAGCATGGTTTTATGTACTCAGAGAAGCTTGAGTTGGTACACACAGATGTGTGGGGGCCATCAAAGGATTTCAGTATAAATGGGTCAAGGTATTATGTGATTTATGTTGATGATGCTACTAGATGGATCACTATTTATGTGATCAAAGATAAGTCAGAAGTGTTTAATACATTTAAACACTATCATGCATATGCAGAAAGAATTACAGGACATAAGTTGAAAAGACTAAGGTCAGATGGAGGGGGAGAGTATTTCTCTAATGAATTCAGTACTTACTTGTGGGATGCAGGTATAAAAAGGGAAGTTACTTGCAGGTACTCTCCTCAACAAAATGGTGTAGCAGAAAGGAGAAATAGAACTCTTGTTGAGTTTGCAAGGTCCATGATGAAAGAGAAAAATTACCCTAATTATTTGTGGGCTGAGGCTGTAAATACAGCTACTTATTTGGTCAATAGGTTACCATGTAAAGCTTTGCAGGGAATGACACCTTATGAGGCATGGTGGGGTAAGAGACCTACACTAGACCATTGCAAAGTATTTGGATGTTTGGCCTATGCATATTTGCCATCACAATTAAGGCACAAATTGGAACCTAAAGCTGAAAAATATGTGTTTATTGGTTATGATGATAAGCAGATGGGATACAGGTTGTGGAATCCATCCACAAAACATTTTCTTGTATCAAAAGATGTTACATTTGATGAGCAAGGTACTTGGTATGCAGGTACTATCAATCTTAATACAGATGATGAAGAGATTGTGAGCCAAAGGAAAGGTAAGTCAAAGGTTCAAATAATTGATGAAGAAGAGAATAATGAAGTGCAGGTTGAAGTGGAAGAAACACCTAGGTTTGATCCTGAATATGAAGAACCAGAAACCTCAAGAAGTGGAGAACTTAGGAGGTCTACAAGGAACAAATGGCAACCTACAAGGTATAGCTATGATACTTCATTTTTGGCTACCAAAGATTATGCTTACATGATTAAAGCAGATGAAGACCCTTCTACATATGAAGAAGCAAAAGGTAAAGAAAATTGGGAGAAAGCTATGCAGGAAGAATATGATGCATTATTGGAGAATCAAACATGGGATTTGGTTCCAAAGCCAAATAGTCAGAAGATCATTGCATGTAAGTGGGTTTATAAGACAAAAAGATTTGCAGATGGAAGTGTGTCTAGGTACAAAGCTAGACTTGTTGTCAAAGGGTTTGCTCAGACATATGGTGTTGACTATGATGAGACTTATAGTCCTGTGGCAAAGATGACAACCATCAGGACACTTATAGCTATTGCTGCATGTAAAGGTTGGAAGTTATGTCAACTTGATGTGAAAAATGCTTTTTTGAATGGTTATATTTCAGATGATGTGTTCATGGAGCAACCTCAAGGGTTCAGAGATAAAAGGTATCCAGATCATGTGTGCAAGCTCAAGAGAGCTTTGTATGGCTTGAAGCAGGCCCCAAGGGCATGGAATTATAGACTTGTAAAGTTCTTGAAAGAACTTGGATTTCAGGTGTCTAAAGCAGATAGTAGCTTGCTTGTCAAAGCAAGTGATAATGGTTTCATATACATGTGCATATATGTTGATGATATAATCCTTACAGGTACAGATGAAGAAGGAATACAAAGACTCAAGAAGCAAATGGAAAAGGAGTTCAAAATCAGTGATTTGGGAGACTTGTCATACTTCTTGGGCATGGAGATTACATATACTCAACATGGAGTATTTGTAACTCAAGAAAGGTATTTGAAGAACTTGTTAATCAAGTTTAAAATGGATGATTGCAGGGTAGCACCTACACCAATGGAGGTGAATCACAAATTGAGTAAATTTGGAGGTGAAGAATTCAAGGACATGAGACAATATCAGAGTTTGGTTGGTAGTCTTATCTATGCTACTTTAACTAGACCTGATTTATCATATGCAGTAGGGGTTTTGTCTCAATTTATGCATTGTCCTAGGAAAGAGCATTGGATTGCAGGTGAAAGAGTGTTGAGGTACATTAAGGGTACACTCAAAGAAGGTTTGTATTATGGTTTTACATCAGATACAAACATCAAGATCTATAGTGATGCAGATTGGGCAGGTAATCCAGATGATAGAAGATCAACCTATGGATACATGTGCTATGTGGGAGATAAGTTAATCTCTTGGTGCTCAAAGAAGCAACATACAGTTGCTTTGTCATCTACAGAAGCAGAGTACAAAGGCATGGTTGAAGCTGCAAAAGAAGTGATATGGCTTAAGACTCTAATGAAGAGTTTTGATACTATACAAAACACACCTATCATTTATGGTGATAACATGAGTTCATTATATCTAGCTGCTAATCCTATTTTTCATGCCAGGACTAAACATATTGAGATACAGTATCACTTTCTAAGAGAGAAGGTGATGGATAAGGAGATTGAAGTCATACATACTTCAACTAAGGATCAGATAGCTGATATGCTTACAAAGAGTTTGGATGGACCAAAGTTACAGAAGTTTAAAGACATGGCAGGCATAAAGAAGATAAGAGAAACCTCAATTGATGATTGAGGGGGAGCTGTTGGTGCAGACCAATCACCAATTGAATGTTTGGAAGATTAAAGAATGAAGGAAGATTCAATTCTTGAAGCTTGGAAGAAGGATACATTCAGAGGATATGAGAAATGTACACATATGTACATTAGTATAGTTATAGTTTACTTAGATCTTTGATTAGTCATAGACTTGTACAAACTTCTCTATAAATACCTTGAAAATGTCGAGGCGTGATATGAGAGCATATGAAAGAATAGATGAGTGAGTATAGAAGTCAAGAAAGGAGAAGTTAGATGTCATGAGACATGTGAAATGTTAGTTGAGTTTTCCTCTCATCACTCAACTGTAATTTCCTGAGTAATCAAAGAAATATTGCACCCGATGTTTCTGTGTCTGCTCCGTCTGTGTTAGATCATTTGTGAAATCCTTTTGAGGATATCTAAGTTCATAGTTAATGAGTCTATGACTTGAGTTTCAGAGTCTAATTGTGATCAGGCTAGGAGAATTGTTAATAGGAACATTCATATGTGATGAGTGTTCACAGTTCTCTGAAACAGGCGCAAATTTTGATCTTAATTTTTTGGTCAGTTCTCACTCCACAGTTTAAAGTTTTGTGCAAGCAAGCACTTAATCTTTAAGTTAGAAGGTAAGCTACCTGTATCTACAAGCATTTGTTTAAACGGGTTCGAGATTGATAGAACTATGTGTTAGAAGTTAGGGGTGTCAAAATCGACTTCTCAGAAGTGCAGATTTAGACATAGGTAACTTGTGAAGTAGATTTCTCAAGTTATACTAAACCTTTTGAAGAAATTTAACTTGGAGGAGGTGTGAAACTTCTAGGCGACACTCCATACAAAATTTCATAGAAAACTTTACATGTTTGATAGGTCAATGAAAAGACATTGTGCAGCAGACTTTCTATGTTTTATCTTCTTCACAGAATTTTTCAACTTTTGATAATTTGGAGATTGAACCTCTAATTTGGTGAAGATTTTAACTTACTCTTGGTATAGAGGTGTTCTAATCATAAGAGTAGGTTGTTCTTTTGGAGATTAACACTCTCCATCACTGTTAACAATGCATCCCAATTCACTAGTCTTGGGACGTCTGGATGTGGCACCCGCAATTGTTTTGAATGGATGGTTCTTTCCACAGCGAATAAGTGGAGGAGATGTGAGGGCCTGGGTACAAATATTTCTGAGTGATATTCCCAGAATCCTGTTACGAACATCTCCTCGAATGTCTGTTTAAAGCAAGCTGGGAGGTACTTCATTCTGGCGTGCCAAGCATATATTACCTCTATTGATGGGGTGGTGCTCAGTTCGTATACCAGATCTTGGTTGCCTGTAAGGAAGCCAACGCCTGAGAACTGGGGGTCTTTAATGTTCTTGAATGTCCTAAATGTGATCAGCATTAATTCAAAGATTTTCATGCACATTTGGGCCATCACATCGAGGGTATTCCATAGTCGAATGCTCTAGTGACGGATGGTAGAAATCATATAATTCACAGTGGGAGGTCCTTGTGGAGGTGCTAGATAAACATACTTTAACCACTTTGCACAACCTTTGATGTTCTTGACAGCAATGGTAAACTCGGGCCAGGTGCGTCTATGGAAGACTGGAACATAACAGGGATTGTATTTAATAAAGAGTGGCATGTTAGTCCAAGTACGAACCATCTCTGGGTAGGTCTCGAGAAGACGGATCCTCCAGGTGGGTTGATGAATGGATCCTTTTTTAGCACTCTCTAGGATATCATCGGGCCCAAATTGTGTGGCAAAAGTTGGAGGCTTGCCACATCGTCGTTGGATCTCTGTGTTCTAATCTGCCAGGAGTACACAGTATGGCACATACTGATCGTCGTTGGTGCCGATCCATCTATGATGAGACATACTACGGAAATACTCTGACTTTATGATGGTTTCTTCTAATTTGGCCATTGATTGGATTTGGATTGCCACTCAATCTTCATGGGTTGTAGCTATTTTTTCTAGTGTCTGGAGCCATTCGGGTACTTCGACTTCCAAGGTGTCCATTCCTTCTGAGGTTTGCTGACCACCTGGCATCGGCATAGGAACATATGGTTCCTCATACGTTTCGTCCACCTCAATGGGTACCAGTTCATCTGGCTCTGGTTCTACAACTAGAGAGGGGTGTCTTTCATATTCCAGTAACTTCTTCTGCAGTTCTGCCACCTATTCTGTTAATGCCTTTACTTCCGTTGTAGTCGAGGTTGTTTCTATGACTTTGAGTTGTGCCTCCTGTTCCCTGAGCTGGCGACGTAGCTCATCTCGTTCCTTTTCCAAATCATCATGTGCTTCTAATAGATCGGCCTAGCTTTCCAAGATTGTTTTCATTGTTTCTGAGGGAACTGCTTTGAATTGTTCTGGGTCGATTTCATGGGGAGAGCCTTCCATGGAAGCTTCCAGGTTTTCTTTGTTTTGCTTTTGCAGACGCTTGTTTTCTTCAAGGGCTGTAGCCATGTGTTTTCTGAGTAGAGTCAAATTTCGCCGGACTCTCAGATTATCTGTTTGGTAGACCTCCAGTAAGGCTTTAAGTTGTTTGACACTTGGCACTTGTGATGGTTGGGGTGTCTCCAAGAGGGTTTGATGAGCTTGCTCGAGTGTGGTGTAACGTTGATTGAGGTCTGCATTTTCTTCTTCTATAATTGTAAGCCGTCTCTGTAGTTGTTGATGATTCGTAGTAAGTTGATGATGACGGTCTTCGAGAGCCTGATACTCACTCTGAAGTTGATACACGCATTGCTGTAATGCCATGAATATACTATTTACATTAAACGATGCAGGGAAAGATGAAGATGCAGGGGGAATGGGGAAGGGGAAGGGAGTTGTGAATGCTGTGGAGTCAAGTGGTGAGGTAGGTGGAGGGGGTATGGGAGATTGAGGCTGCGTGGGGGGAGGGAGTGGTGTTGTGGCTGGTGATGTTTCCATTGTGTCGAACGTGTGTGTGACTGTGTAGATGGGAACAGTGGGTGGGGTGGATGTGATATTTGTGAAGAGTGTTGTGAAAGTGGGCATGGTAACTCCTTCGAATTGGATGTCGGGAGAGAGAGGAATTCCCATGATGACTGTGGTATTGGCAGAAATAGGCGTGGTAGTGCCAGGTGGTGAGGTGACTTGTGTAGTGAGAGGTGAGGTGGGGGGTGAGAGTGGTTCTACCTGATGTGCTTCTGTTTGTGTGTTACCTCCTGGTTCTGATACATTGATGTGGATTTGTTTGCCGGATCGCATGGGGCGAGTAGGCACTCATTTCTCCAATCGATGAATATAAGTCATGGCTGCATGAACAGCCTCATCTAAGCCTACTGCATCAGCGTGCAGGTTCATTGATTCAATGAACATGTCATCCACACCTTCCTCGGCTAACATTTGGCTCATGATCATCTTTCCTGTCTCGAGCGATAGTTTGTGTTGTTCTTGTACTCGCTTCATGGTTTCGTATAATCTTTTTATTTGGGCCAAGTATGCCGGGGCACTTGCTAGTTCTGAAAGTTCTTCATATTCTTGATCATACTCCTCGTTTGCTTCTTGTTTTTCTGTCTCTTCTTCATCCTCACTTCTACTACTCCCGGTTGGGTCGGGGCTGAAGTTGTAGTCGTGGGTTGTTGTCCTTGGGTCTGCTCTGCTTCTGTCTCCAGGTTAGACTCATTGATCAAATGGGCAATTTCTTCATCTGTCAAATCAGCAAGGGTGTAACCTTGTGGGAACTCCAAGTCCGATGGAATCGGAGGGAACACCAGATTGGGTCCTTCGGCGCTTGGTCTGGGTAGGCGAATGGTGAATGGTCGGACACGTCGTGTTTGTGGAGGGGTCACCTCTGGTGTGGTGGTGGCTCCCCTTGTTTGAGCGCATGGTAATTGAACTCCCCCTCTCATCTTCTTTGATGGAGGACCCGCCGTTGACAGTCGTCTTTGGAATTCTTGAGTCCTGGACCATACTAGTGCTCTTTGAATGGGCACGTCATACGCTAAGCACCTGTAAATTATTCTTGTCAGAGCACAGCATCCATGAAGCACATTCTTCTGTTTCTTATTCCATCGCTGATGGGCTAGGTGGATTTGATCTATGATCCAATGTGGTATATTGATGGTGAGATTCTCTGTCTCCGCTAGGTACAAGCTAAACCATATCTTTTTTGGTGGCATCGTGAAGCGTTCTTGGGCGGGGAAAGCAAAATGCTGCATGATCGTTCATAGGTGGAGAGCAATGGTAGGTGTCATTGCTACCATGTCCTTCAATTTGTTGAGATCCTTATGCTTCATTCTGCCTGGAACCATTGTTTCTTTCTCAGTGGGAATATGCATGCCTTGCATGTTCAATGCTTCCCGTACCAAATTGAGGGTCTGTTTGAATCTCTTGAGTTCGTGGCCTGGCAATAGTGAGGGCAGCACAAAAGTACTATCGCCTCCCTTGGCCCTGCTAGGAGTGATGGTACTAATAAAATAGGAGCAGCGTAGGAAATCTGGCTTAGGCAAATGTGCTCTAAAATAGCTATCCAATCCCGCTTTGGTCCAAACCGATCGCATCACTTCTGCATTCTAACATTGCTCAAATTTGCGAGTGAAGAAATGGTAGCGTCCCCATTTGCCATTGAATTCAATTTTTGCTTCCCAGAAGTAAGTGCCATCACCCAATGGCCCTACAACATCACTAAACCAATGAGCATGTTTCCCCACTTGACAAGTGTGTCCCTGAGGAGGGTCCTGAATAGGGAGCACATGCACCGCTTGAAGTTCTTGAGGCCTCTCAGTGAGTTGGGGTTCAAGGAGGAGGGTTTCAATGTCCACAAACTGTGCGCTAGACCCTGCCTGGGAACTGGTACCTCCTGCTTTTGCCATGTTATTGCTTGCTTGCTGGTTCTGTGAGAATATAGAATCATGCGTTAACATTGTAATGGGCAAGATAGCACAATTTTTTTGTCCCCATTACAACATTATCATGGGGTGAGTAATGGGTCAGTGGGTTAGTGAGTGCACGATGACTGTGTGTGTAGTTAATGAATGGATAGTCCTAAGAGCTAGATGGAAAGATGCATTGTATGAGTGATGTAGTTAGCATGTAGTGATGAATTTACATTTGGGGGTCGGGGGGTTTATTACAAGTTTTAGGCTGCCAAACTAGTGGATGGCTTTCGGCTTTGGTTTTGTGGAGACTCTGGAGGGCTTTATGAGTATGTCTGCTTGGAACTGAGGCTTTTTAGGGACCCATTTACAAGTGAGTCTGTTCGTGCTCCTGGGCGAATATGTGTTCGTGCGTGTTAAACAAGAGTGGGTAACGGCTCTTTGAGTGAGTGAACCCGGTCGTGTATGATGTGATTCATGCGTGACTAGTTGAGCCTGCAAGCAAGCCTTAGGCACCCAAATTTGTCTTGATTGTGGGCCAGCCTTCATCGACTTCTTGGGTACCCAGATAAATTTCACTTTCTCAAAAGAAGGTTTGGAAGTCCTCTTATTAGTATCATGTTGTTGATTACTAATAGGAAGTTGAGATAGTTGTTGTGACTTGACTGCAATAGGCCACTCGCCTTTCCGCACCCACAATTGTTTCAATGGCTGAGTCATTCTGCTTCGCACGTTCTTTTGGCCTCCAGCATAGGTAGTCTTCAGTAATTGATCTGCCTTTGGTTGCTGCCTCCTTCTGGCCTTTGGAAAAGAAGGGAGTTCCGTTGAGTACTTGACTTCTTTATTGAGATCACCATTCTTCTGCATCACATAGCTTTGGACAAGAACAACATGGTCAACTTCATGTGTACCCCTGGAAGGACCAGGAGTCTGTGCCTTTCCTAGGTCCTTGAGTGTTCCACTATCTAACTCAATTGTAATTCGACTCTGATTTACCCATACCTGAAGAAGTCCACTTCTTAGGTTTAAGTTGACTGCATGGTCATAGATCCAGTCTTGACCCAAGACAAGAGGTTTAGTGAGGTCCTCATCTTGACACACTAGTACTTTAACTATCATTAGAACATCTTGAATGTAGAGGGGGAGTTCCGCCTCGCCCATGCAAGGGGTTTCCACACCTCCCAATCCTATGAGATATGACTCTATAGGATTGACTTTTAATTTCAATTCTCGACAGTAAGAAAGTTTAACGGCACTAGTGGCTGCACTTGAGTCAATCAAGGCCCTTACAGTCCTTACACTCTTTACGTGTCCTATCTCTAAGGTTACAAAAGGACGTCGGTCAACTATTCTATGGGGGCTTATGTTGGCAACAGTCAGGGAACTGAAGGAGCCACAAGACAAAGAGGGTCGGAACGAAGAGATAGCACAAGCAGACACAGTAGCCAAAGAAGATCTGGCAAGTAGGCCATCTAAATTTTTCAGACATCAAGGAGTGGAGCACACAAGAAGAAAGAGAAAGTAGGGAGCTCAAAGATGTGTACGACAAATCAACAGAGAAAATCCCTACACAAATAAGTGATTTTAATCACTAAAAACCATTGTAAATACCATTTCATATTTTTGTAGCTCCATTTTGTGCAAGCCAAAGAGTCCTTGAGCTTGAGGAGCCTTAGAAGTACCTACATATCAATTTTCGTAATTTTTAGACTCCGTTTAAGCCCTCAAATTGGCCCTGGAACCTAATTTTTAACTAGGCCGGACATTAGGTCTGGACAGGGCCAAAGCTAGTCAAAAACTATAAAAGGAGCTAGAGAGCTCATTTTTGAGGTTAGATTGTAATTGAAATGAACTTGTAAGAGTTTTTTGAAAGTAATCTAAGAACTCCATTGCTTCTCACACTTTGTCTTGCCGTGTGTGCGCGTGTGTGTGTATGCGTGTGCATGTTTGTGTGCTTCTCACTCACGCACTTGTGCCTCCACTTGCTCGAGGTCTTCATACCATCCTCAGGGCTTCCCGGATTGACATTAAAGGAGGTGCTACTCATCACTGAGCTACACCAAATTTTGGCGCCGTTGCCGGGGATCGAGCTTTGAGGACGAGCGTGTGATGGTAAGACGTAGAGTTGAAGCGTTGGAGTTATAGGTATTTTCTTCACTTTTAGCTATTTCCTTTTGTTTTTTTTTTTCATCACCATCATCATCATCACCATCTCCCACCTCCATCTCCATCATCGCAAAAAAATTTCAGTTTTTTGACTATATCTCCTTCCTCCTTCCATTTCCCTCATTTCACTTGTGAGAGAGAGCGAGAGAGCGATATTGTGCGTGCAGTTTTTGCATGTTTCTTGAGTTGTCTTGCAGGTACATGCTGCATCATCCCAGCACTTCGCGCAGGTACAGAAATCTTGGCAACTGTCTCTGTGTCGCCCACCTCTGTCAATCGGGACCGACAGAAAAAATGCTCCATTTGCCAAACAAAGTACAAAACCATGATCTACAGGCCTAGAGCTTCCCAAAACTGTGTTTAGATTTTTGAAATTCATCAGATTTCTGTCAATCGCGATCGCTCTGTCAATCGCGATTGACAAACCACAACAGACAGACCTGTCAATCGCGATCGACCAGTCAATTGTGACTGACAGCCCACGACGGCTCTGTCAATCGCGACCGACAGAGTCAACGACCGATTGACCACGACGGACAGATCCTACGCGTGACACGTGTCAATCGCGATCGAGCCATCAATCGCGATCGACCAGTCAATCGTGACTGACAGCCCACGACGGCTCTGTCAATCGCGACCGACACAGTCAACGATTGTTTGACCACGACGGACAGACCTCGCGACCGACCTGTCAATCGCGATCGACCCATCAATCGCGACTGACAGAGTCAACGGCCCTTTGACCACAACTCATTAACTTTTTGAGCCACGTGTCAATCGCGATTGACCCATCAATCGCGACTGACAGCCACGACGGACCTGTCAATCGCGATCGACACATCAATCGCGATTGACCTGTCAATCGCGACTGACAAAACTTGCGAACGCGATAGAAGGGCAAATTTGGCCAATTTTTAGGGGCAAAAAATAGGGGTCTAATTTGTTGGGGAACTTTTAAGGGTTTAGCATCACATTGTGAGGCCGCAACCCAAGTAATTCAAGAATTCCTGTCTGCCTGAGTAAACTGTTTTGAACCCTGTTTTAGCACCTAAACCCTGATCGGACATAACTTCCTCATACGAAATCCAATTGCTGTGATTCTTGTTTTGTTGGAAAGCTCGTGAGAAGTACAACTTAAGACTAGGATTATTAGATAGGATTTGTTGAAGTTAGCCATACCTGAGGTAGGAAAACTGAGGGATCCTTGGGATTGTTTTTTATAAAGGCAAGAGATAATTTGGTCGGTGAGTTACATGCATGAAAGGGGTCTAGTCTGTCACTTGAATTTAACTCTGGAACTAATCTTGGGACTGATGCAGGTCTATTGAGAAGCAATTGAGAGCGTCCAAGCAAGGGCTTTGTGCAAGCTTGAGAATCAACTTCTCGAACACTAAAGAACAAGGATCAGCAAGAAAGGTCGGAATATTCGCAACTCCCTTTGTCAATTCTAAGCTTAGGCTAAGAACGACTAGTGGTAGGAGTAAGCCAGGGCGACGATAGGCAATTATCAAGTTGAAGAATACCTAGACTTTAAAGTTCAAGCTAAGGACATAATCTTTGTACTGTCGAGAACTTTAAGGGAAAAGAACTTAACGTGGAACGATCAACTTTAAGTGCGGAACTACACTCAAATATGCCTTACGACGTGATATCAGACAAGGATGTTAACACGGTAATCAACTAAAAAGAATCAAGTAACTGATACAAAAGGACTCCGCAACGAGGTTGTACTTGGGCAAATTTGGGTTATTCAATTAGGCTTATGAACCTTAGATCAGGGCGACATCTAGGGAGAGATAGACAAAGCCTTAGGTCTTCAGAGGCCAGTGTCAACCACACTGCTAGGTCTTGGGCCCAGCAGTTGAGCCATCACTCATACTACCCTAGTTCTGAGACTAGTGAATCAGAGATGTCTCAAGGCATGGACAGACCTACGGGAAGTTCAGGAGTGCCATACTTGCACAGGGTAGAAGGCCCTTACAAAACGCAGTTGGAATACCTTAGGACCAATCGATTGGGTGCTAGCATCTATGAGGACGGCCTAGGAAGATCTGTAGTCCAGATTAAAAACCCTGACCAATCCATTGGACTAGAGCACCCAGCTGTCAAGTTTGAAAACGGAGCATACTTGGACAAAGAAGGAACCATATACGTAGTCACCAGTCACCCGGAGAGGACAGATGAATTCGGGAATGTGATCCTTGAGACGGACATAGAGGACCTAGAACAATGAAACATGGGTGCAGAGCCCAAGACCCCTCGAGGGAAATCTGTTCTTACGAGAATTCTCACTCCTGAGTGGATTCCCCAAGACAACAAGAGTATAGATCTACTTCTGAACCGGGAGACTGATGAAGCCTTTTGGAGATATAAATCTGATCGGCCAATTGATATAGGAACAATCATGATCTATGAGTTTAAAGATCCAGATAGCCCAGGCAGAGTGACCTACCTAGATCACACTTCAGAGAGGATCTTTGTGGTGACAGAAAATGATAGACATGCTTACACTTGGAAGGGTGAATTTGTCTTCTCCCAACCAAGATCGAACGTGTCCTATGGTCACCCTGGAGCTGGAACATCCCAAGCTCATGGAACTCAAAGAGACAGAAGTAGAGATAGGCCAGAAGTAAGCTTTGCCAACCCAGGAGGCAGAGAACGAACGAGGACGGAAACAAATAGAGTAGAACATGAGGTACTTAGAGCTCCCAGGAATCAACGAAATGCGGATGAGTTCCCTCTACCGCGACCAAGAGAGCACACAAGGATTTTGAGACCGACTCAGCTAGTTAAGTCCATGAAGAACTACTTCGATGGCACTAGAGATCCATAGGATCATGTGGCGGAGTTTAGGCAAGTCTTGAGAGCTGAACAAGTTGAAGACCTGTTCACGCAGTACAACGCCTTTGGTCTAACCCTTAGGAACACAGCCCTTACGTGGTTTCAACCATTGAATGAGAGACAGTTCAGAAGCATAGACCAACTCCTAGAGGCTTTCATTATTGAATTCTCTAAGAGTGGCATAAGGCATAATACCTCCTCATTCATTCACAGCTTCAAGCAAACCCCTCAAGAGATTGTGAGACTTGCAGGAAGAAGATTTAGGCAATATCTTGAAAGATGCCCTGTTTCGGAGCTACCCACACCAGCTAAGCAAGTGGCTTTATTCTTGGATGGATTGCTAAGTACCAAATTGAGATCTTATGTGTACTTGAAGGACCCTAGGACCATAGAAGAGTGTGTACGCATGTGCATTGACATCGAAGATAACCTAGGGGAGGAGTTAGAGCTTTCCAAGATATACAAAGATTCAGATAGCGCCTCTAGCCTCTCTTCCACGCAATCCACATCAATTGAGGAACTTGCAGAGAAAGTAGCTCATAAATTAGGTGTCACTAGCAAACAAATCCCAAGGTTTGCCCCTGTGAAAAGATACTATACTTGTGGTGGCGACCACATGGCGAATGTATGTCCCATTATGGCTCAACCCCAAGTAAATCCTAGTAGCCAGTACTGCACCATAGAACGGAGATACACAATTCACACAGCACAAGAGTGCCCATACAACAAGCAAGCAGTTAGGCAAACCTACCCTCAGACATACCCTCAACAAGGAAGATATCAGAACCAATATCGACCACAGCAGTATGCTAGGCCTCAACAAACCTACCAACCACAATATCAGGCCCAACTGAGACCCCAGCCTGTGCTAGCACAACAACCACCTGCTCCTACTAATGTGATCCCAGTAAAATATGCAGCGGCAGAAGAGAACCTGAATAGAGCTATAGTCCTTGTAACACCATTGCTTTCTGAAAGTGACCCGAGTGACCATAGCTTTGATTCAACACATGTTGATAGCCCCCAGGCCTACTACATGCAGTCTCTTGAACATGGGGAATCCTACTATAGTGAAGAGCCAAATGAACCTAGTTGGGAGTCTGATTACACAAACGTCATGTATGCAAACCCCAACCCTAGACCTCAATTGAGGTAGGTAAGACCCCCATTTCCTAGAGGACCGTGCTACAGATGTCAGGGAGATCACCTCATTCGTGATTGCCCCTTACCTCCACCTACACAACCCCAGTCAGTGACAATTCAAGGCTTTTGCCAAGAGTGCGGAAAGGAGCATCTCTTACGAGACTGCCCTAAGAATCCTAATAATATGCCAAAGATTACTCCTATCAATATTGTAGGGTTAGTGGTAGATTCCACAGGAAGTGTCACTTCCACTGCGCCAATACAAGTGGTCACGAGAGCCCAAGCCTTACAGCAGAACCCAGGTGTAGGCCAGGAAAAGAGCCCAGATGTTAGTGAAACAGAGAGCATGACAAAGAAAAGGACCAGAGCTTGGAAAGATAGTCGTGAAAGGATGAAAAGACAATGGGCGAAAAAGATGAGTGAACTCGAGGAAAGCCTCAGAGAAACAAAAGCCAAGATAACTGAACTCACATCTCAAACTCCCTCTCACCCTACCCCACCACCACCATTCCCATCTCCATCCGACCTGCCACCTTCCAACCCGCCTCAACTAATACCTTCACCCCCTAGAGTAGGATCAGTCCTAGCAGATCCAACTCCCGAGGACCTTAATATGATGCTTAAAGCATATCAGGCCAAAATCCAAGAAGGGCCAAACGTAACTGATCATGAAAAGTGTTACCCTAGAGCAGAACTAGAGCTAGAACGAACCAAAATTTGTGCTAAGATGGTGGAATTGACTCAGACCATCTTTGAAGCCAGTCGCCTATTTAACATCTCTAGTTCTGCGAGGACACAATTGCACTTTGATGGATTGTTAGAAAGAATAGAGAAGCTAATTGCACAATCAAAAAAGGAACCCGCCTCTCAACATAAGGACAAGGCAAGTGAAAGAGCAGGTCTTCCTGCCCAAGAAGCATACGTGCCTGAAGCTTATGTGCCTAACTCTACGGAGCCAGACACATCATCTTCTATGAATCGATTCACACCAGAATTCCTACGAGAGATTCAAGAAGACAAATGGGCTAAAGAAAGTGAAGTACCTCCTCCCATTGAACTGGTGGATGATGCACACGACCAATTCCCACAAGACATCCCATCCATTTATGAGGAGCAGGAGAGCACCCACTCTCAGGAAAGACTAGACTTTGAGTCTAACTCTCTACAAGAATTACCCCACTTCACAGGCCCATGGGAAGCTAAGTCTACTTGTATGAGAGTACCCACGGTCATGGTACGAAATGAGGACTCAGTCTTACCCAGGAACACAGAGGTAGTGAAGAACACTAAAGTGCAGTGCAATCTCAAGTTAGAAGAGCTACTCAAGGTTAGACCTGAATTATGGAAACATGTTGCCAAACAAGTACCAGAGATAGTGAAACCCCATTCCCAGGTAGGATCACATAGGACAGTGCCAGAGATACCCTTGGATAAGATAGGAGACATGTGTGAAGGTGAAGAAGGGAACACCTATCTTCCCATTACCTACCAGGGGTACACCACCAAGGCAATTTTGGACTCAGGTGCAGGAGTTGCAATTGCCACCACTTCCCTATGGAAGCATTGGGGAAAGCCAGCACTCAGGCCCACGAGAATAAAATTGCAGATGGCCGATGGTCATATTGAGAGGCCCTTAGGATTGCTAGAAGGAATAACTCTCACCACCTGTGGTGTCGAGTTCGAGCATACATTTGCTATATGTGATTTTAGCAAGAACCATGCCTATGAAATGATCTTGGGACGACCCTTTATGCGACAGTTGCAAGTGGTACATGATTGGGGAACCAATTCTTTGTACCTGCAGCACTTAGGTGTTACGACCAAAGTGAATCTCAAAGATTACTCTCACAGAGATGTCCCCCCTATCCAATGGAATCCCATCCATAGAGCCAAAGATGATACGGAATCTGTGCATTCCATAGGATCAGGATCCTCATGGATGCATGAAGACACACACCTATGGATGTGCAAAGTGGCAGTAGAAGAGGAGAAAAGAGAAAAGGCCCGAGAAATAGGTGCAAACGAAACACATAGACCCATTCAAGACCCAGCCTATGCACTTGTAGTATTTCTTGATGAAGAATTTGAACCCCATGGCTGTGCAGAAATCCTAGCAACAATGGATGTAGCCATCAATGAAGAACAATGGACACCTCACTATGATGAAGATGGCTATGACATTTCAGTCTTCTCCATAGAGCCAATCATGGGAGAGGAAGTGTTAGAAGAATGTGAACCTAGCCCTAATGCATTTGAGGACGCAAGTGACTCCGATCTAGAGTCAATCATTATGGAACCACCTTTTGCATCAGATGAAGAATACTTCTATGAAGTAGAATTTCAACCCTAGAGGCATGGAGAGCTTACAAATGATGTAAGGCTAGCCACACATGTAACCCCTAAGGAAGAAGGAAAGAAAAGGAAGAAGAAAGAAGTCACACAAGAAGAGGAGGAATCTTTGTTTGAGGTCCCATAAAATTTTAAGAAGTATGAGATAGATGACAGAAGAGTCATGATCAGAATGTCTAAACGAGAGGCACAATCAGGAGAGGCCTATGATAACAAAGAAACCACAAAGACAATTGTGGTAGCCATGGAAGAAGGAGAAGAGAGATGCACGTACATAGGCCATGACCTGACAGAAGAGGAAGAACAAGAGCTAATAGCCTTGCTAAGAGAATACAGAGATGTATTTTCTTGGAGTTACAAGGATTTGAAGGGGGTTGATCCAGACATATGCTCACACACTATCCCCATGACCTCAGATGCCAAACCCTCTAAGCAAAATCCATATACATATAATGATAATTATGCTGCCAAGATCAAAGAGGAGATAGATAGACTGATTGAAGCTGGATTTATCTATGAAATTGAGCACACTGAATGGGTATCCCCCATTGTTGTGGTGCCCAAGAAAAATGGAAAGCTGCGTGTATGCATTAACCTGAAGAAGGTTAATGCAGCCACAATTCGAGATAACTATCCGCTTCCTATCACAGAGCATCTTTTAGAAAGAGTAGCAGGCAAAGAAGTGTACAGCTTCCTCGATGGATTTTCGGGCTACAATCAAGTAGCCATAGCTCCAGAAGATCAGCATAAGACGGCATTGGCCACTGAATGGGGCATTTTTGCCTTTAGAGTAATGCCATTTGGGCTTACCAATGCACCAGCTACCTTCCAAAGGCTGATGTGCCATGTGTTTAAAGAGTTCCTGAGGAAGAACTTAGAAGTCTATGTTGATGATCTTTGTGCTCATTCCAACATTAGGCAAACCCATATTCCCGAACTCAGACAAATCTTTGACAAATGTAGAGAATATCAAGTCTGCCTGAACCCAGAAAAGTGCGTTTTCATGGTCAGGCAAGGTAAGATTTTAGGACACATAGTGTCAAAGAATGGCATATCCATTGATGAAGAGAAAGTGAGAGCCATAGCCAAGTTACCTAGGCCAAAGAATGTCAAGGAAGTACAGGCTTTCATGGGGCATTGTGGTTACTACCACCGGTTCATTCACATGTATGCTGTCATTGCAAAGCCCATGTACGGACTTCTGACTAACTTTGAGTGGACTGATGAATGTGAGAATTCCT
The DNA here is from genome assembly GCA_020310875.1 of Ceratopteris richardii. Taxonomy (NCBI): domain Eukaryota; kingdom Viridiplantae; phylum Streptophyta; class Polypodiopsida; order Polypodiales; family Pteridaceae; genus Ceratopteris; species Ceratopteris richardii. The sequence goes on from CM035410.1 coordinate 182,318,043, forward strand.
TCCAGGAGCTTAAACGAAGATTATGTTCAGCACCAATCTTGACCACACCAGATTGGAATAAGCCTTTCCATGTTCATGTGGATGCATCCAATTATGCCATTGGATGTGTGCTTGCCCAACCTACTGGTGAAGGTAATATGGATCTTCCAATTGCCTATGCTAGTAGACAATTGAACGCAGCTGAACAAAATTATACCACTACGGAGAGAGAAGGATTAGGCATGGTATATGCAGTTAAAAAGTTTAGACATTATTTGCTTGCAAATAAGTTTAAATTTTTTACTAACCATCAGGCATTGTTGTACTTGGTAAACAAACCATGCAATACAGGTAGATTATTAAGATGGTTTCTCTTACTAATGGAATATGACTTTGAGGTAGTGGTGAGAAAAGGGAGGACTCATTTGAGAGCTGACCATCTTTCTAGGCTCACATCTGGAGAAGCCCCACAAGGAGTGTCAGATGACCTTCCTGATGCTTACTTGTTTAATTTGGAAGTAGTGTCGCAGTGGGCTAAGCCACTAGTGCCAGTATTGACATACGGGCCTAACCATCCAGTAATAAACACACAGGATAGAGAGGTAGTAAAAGCCCAGAAGTATCACATCATGGCAGGAAGTATGTACAAGCACACGGATCAAGGGATCTTGGCTTGTTGTGTGGAAGAGGATGAGTACGCTAAATGGTTGCAATTAGCACATGCAGGTGCATTAGAGCAACACTACTCAAAGCAACGAACCCTACAGACACTAAGGAGACTCGGAGTGCATTGGCCTACTATGGAGGCTAACGTCCAAAATTTGTGCAAGGAATGCCCAATCTGTTGCACTAAACCACTTGTGGAACATGCCACTCTTTATCAAGTATCCATAGTGCCAGATTGGAGTGAACCGCTAGTATCCTTCCTAAGGACGAAAACATTCCCTCCAGACATGACTGTGGCTAGGAAAAGGAGTTTAGAACAAGAAGCCCAGGACTACTCACTCATTGGTGATAATCTATACAAGCGTGGTAAAGATGGTTACCTGAGACTATGTGTCCATGAGAGTGAATATCTTAAGATCTTGGAAACTGCTCACCAAGGTGTAGCAGGAGGACACTTTGGACCAAATCGGGTGATCAAGGCAATACTATTTGCGGGCTTCTGGTGGCCGACCCTTCACATGGATGCACATACCTATGTGAAACGATGTGATGTCTGTCAAAGAACTCAGTATCCTATACGTAAAGATGAGATGCCACTGAAACCTATGATGGATGGACGTGCATTCTCTAAGTGGGGAATAGACTTCGTAGGTCCTATTAATCCCCCAGCTAAGGGTTCCCATGCAGAATATATCATTGTTGCGACAGACTATCTAACAAAGTGGGTAGAGGTAAAAGCCACAACGAAGAACGATGCTCAAACAACTGCTAAATTCTTGTTTGAAAATGTCTTCACAAGATACGGGTTACCTATAGAGCTAGTCAGTGATAGAGGCACTCACTTCTTGAACGAAGTGATTGAAAATCTACTCCAAGAATTCTTGGTAGTACATAAAAATTCTGCCCCCTACCACCCTCAAGCAAATGGCCAGGCTGAAAGCACAAACAAGATTATGTGCAATGTACTGACGAAATTAGTGAATAATAAACGCTCTGATTGGGACAAACAGCTACACCATGCTGTTTGGGCATACCGAGTGGCCTATAAAACGGTACTCCAAGCCACACCCTTTCAGATGGTATTTGGCCAAAATGCAGTGCTACCGTTGGACTTTTTAATACCTACATTGAAAGTAGCACAAGAGCATGAATGGACGGGTCATGAACTCTCCTCTAGACTATTTGACCTTGAACGATTAGGAGAAACAAGACTGAGGGCAGCTGTAGGGATATATGAAGCTAAGAAACGACAGAAGGCTTACTTTGATGCCCACGTTAAGGATAAAGGCTTGAAAGCAGGAGACCTTGTACTAGTCTACACTTTGAAACAACATGCGAGGAAGCTAGAGAAAAGAGGCTACGGACCCCATGATCATTAATAGAATCTCAACAAGTGGAGCAGTACAACTAGCCACATTAGAAGGCAATGTTCTCCCGAGCTACATTAGCGGATGCAGAGTCAAGTTGTATCAGGAACCTCTCACAGAGGAAATGCTAAGTCGACTCAATACTGCTAAAAAACGCAAAGAAGAAGAAAAGTGAATTCGAGAAGAAGCTCAAGCAGAAGCCTTCGAGCGCATACGGAGAATGAAATTAAGAAGACAAGGTAGAGAGCAACCTAAGCAAGATGCCGACGCAGACCAAGGATATCACATGGCTATGTGTGAAGTTTCAGGTATCAGCTCTCATAGGATAATTGATCGACGTCCTTTTATAACCTTAGATATAGGACAAGGAAAGGGAGCAAGAACTGTAAGAGCCTTGATTGACTCAGGTGCAGCCACTAGTGTTGTTAAATTGTGCTACTGTCAAGAGTTGAAATTAACTGTCAATCCTATAGAAGCATATCTCATAGGATTGGGAGGTGTGGAAACCCCTTGCATGGGCGAGGTGGATCTTCCCATCTCCATTCAAGACGAAGTAATGACAGTCAAAGTATTAGTGTGTCAAGATGAGGACCTCACTGAGCCTCTTGCCTTGGGTCAAGACTGGATCTATGATCATGCAGTCAACCTAAACCTAAGAAGCGGACTTCTTCAAGTATGGGTAAATCATAGTCGAATTACAGTTGAATTGGAAAATGAGGCACTCAAGGAACTAGGTAATGCACAAACTCCTGGTCCTTCCAGGGGCGCACATGAAGTTGACAATGCTATTCTTGTCAAAAACTGTATGATGGAGAAAGAGGCTTGTCTCAACAACGAAGTCAGGGAGAGGACGGAACTCCCTTCTTTTCTAAAGGCCAGAAGAAAGCATCCACTAAAGGCAGATCAATTACTGAAGACTATCTATGCGGGAGACCAAAAGAACGTGCAAAGCAGAACAACTCAGCCAGTGAAACAAATGTGGGTGCAAAAAGGTGAGCCGTCTACAACAGTCAAATCACGAAGACTGCCCCAACTTCCTATTAGTAACTAGCGATATGATATTAATAAGAAGACTTCCAAAACCTCTTTTGAGAAAGTGAAGTCTATCTGGGTGCCCAAGAAGTCGATGACGGCTGACCCACAATCAAGACAAATTTGGGTGCCTAAGGCTTGCCTGCGGGCGCAACTAGCCCCAAACAAATCACATCATACACGACCGAGTTCACTCACTCAAGGAGCCACCACCCACTCTTACCTGATTCACTCGAACACACAGTCACTTAGAAGCACGCACAGACTCACTCGTAAATGGGTCCCAAAGACATATCTCCCCCAAGCTGAATTACCCATGCAACCCTCCCAAGTCTCGACAAAATCAAAATCCAAAGCCATTCATGGTGTTTGGCAACATAAGACTTGTAATAAACCCCCCGAACCCAATTTGTGAATTCATCTCCACTTACTAATTGCATCAGTCATACATTGCATCTTTCCATCTAGTTCCTAGGACCACCCATTCATTAACTACACACATGGTCCTCATGCACTTACTGACCACTAACCCTTTACTCACCTCACAATAATGTTGTAACGGGGGCAAAACGTGTTCTATCTTGTCCATTACAATATTAACGCATGCTGCTCTATATTCTCAACAGAACTAGCTCGCAAGCAATAACGATGGATGAAGCTGGAGGCCCCAGTTCCCAGGCAGGGTCCAGCGCACAGATTGTGGACATTGAAACCATTCTTCTGGAACCGCCACTCACCGAAAGGCCTCAAGAACTTCAAGCGGTGCATGTCCTTCCTATCCAGGACCCTCCTCAGGGACACACTTCTCAAGTGGGGAAACATGTTCATTGGTTTAGTGATGTAGCAGGGCCATTGGGTGACGGCACCTACTTCTAGGAAGCAGAAATTGAATTTAATGGCAAATGGGGACGCTACCACTTTTTCACTCGAGAATTCGAGAACTATCAGAATGCAGAGGTAATGCGATCAGTTTGGACCAAGGCAGACCTGGATAGATATTTCAGAGCACACTTGCCTAAACCTGATTTTCTACGCTGCTCCTATTTCATAAGTACCATAACTCCTAGCAAGGTCAAGGGAGGCGATAGTACTTTTGTACTACCATCATTGTTGCCAGGACACGAACTCAAGAGATTCAAACTGACCCTCAATCTGGTACGGGAGGCATTGAACATGCAAGGTATGCACATTCCCACCGAGAAAGAAACAATGGTCCCGGGTAGGATGAAGCATAAGGATCTCAATAAATTGAAGGACATGGTGGCAATGATGCCTACCATTGCTCTCCACTTACGAACTGTTATGCAACATTTTGCTTTTCCCGCACAAGAACGATTCACTATGCCCCCTAAGAAAATATGGTTCAGCTTATACTTGGCGGAAATAGAGAACCTCACCCTCAACATACCGCACTGGGTCATCGATCAGATACACCTAGCCCATCAACGCTGGAATAAGAAGCAGAAAAATGTACTTCATGGTTGTTGTGCCCTAACAAGAATAATTTACCGGTGTCTAGCATATGACGTGCCCATTCAAAGAGCACTAGTGTGGTCCAGGGCCCAAGAATTCCAAAGGCGACTATCAACAGCGGGCCCTCCACCGAAGAAGATGAGAGGGGGCGTCCAATTACCATGTGCTCAACCAAGAGGAGCCACTACCACACCTGAGGTGACTCCTCCTCAAACTAGGCGTGTTCGGCCATTCACCATTCATCTTCCCAGACCAAGTACAGAAGGACCCAACTTGGTGTTTCCCCCCATTCCATCAGACTTGGAATTTCCACAGGGATTTACTCTCAATGACCTCACGGATGAAGAAGTTGCCAGGCTGATCTACGAACTAATCTTGAAACAGAAGGAGACCAGACCCAGGAACCACACCCCACCACGACAACACCAGCCCCAACACAACCCGTCGTCATAGAAGTTGAAGGAGATGAACAAGAGGCAGGAGGAGAAGAAGAAGAAGCCGACGAAGAACAATATCAAGAATATGATGAACTCTCAGAGCTAGCAAGTGCCCCAGCATATTCGGCACAAATAAAAAGATTGTACCAAACCATGAAGCGAGTTCAGGAACAACACAAAATATCACTTGAATCAGGCAAGGTGCTCATGAGCCAACTATTGGCTGAGGAAGGTGTGGACGATATGTTTATCGAATCCATGAACCTACACGCAGAGGCAGTCGGCTTGGATGAGGCCATACATGAGGCCATGACATACATTAATCGATTTGAGAAACGTGTGCCTGCCCGCCCTAGGCGATCTGGAAAACAAATACACATCACTGTATCAGAACCGGAAGGCAACAAGCAAACACAAGAACATCAGGAGGAACCACTCTCCCCACCCACCTCACCTCTCGCTACACAATTCACCTCACCAACCGGCACGACCACGCCCTTTTCTACCACTACCACAGTTGTCATGGGAATTCCTCTCTCTCTCGGTATCCAATTTGGAGGAGTTTCCATGCCCACCTTCACGACACTATTCACAAATATCACTTCCACCCCACCCACTGTCCCCATCTTTACAATCACACACACATTTGACACAAATGAAACATCACCCGCCACAGTACCACCCCCACCCCCCACACAACCTCAATCTCCCATACCCCCTCCACCTACTTCACCACTTGACTCCACCGCATCCACAACTCCCTTCCCCTTCCCCATTCCCCCTGCATCTTCATCTTTACCTGCATCTTTTAATGTAAATAGTATATTCCTGTCATTACATCATGGTGTATATCAACTTCAGTGCGAGTACAGGGATCTAGAAAGCCGCCATCATCAGCTGACAACAAACCATCAGCAACTACAAACACGACTCTTAAGGCTAGAAGAAGAAAATGCGGAACTCAACCAACGCCACACCACTCTCGAGCAAGCCCATCAAACACTCCTGGAGACACCCCAACCATCAGCAGAACCCGGTGTCAAACAACTCGAAGCCTTGCTGGAGCTGTACCAAACAGATAACCTGAGAGTCCGGCGTGATTTAACTCTACTTCGAAAGCATATGGCTACCGCACTTGAAGAAAATAAACGGTTGCAGAAACAAAATGAAGAAAACTTGGAAGCAGCCATGGAAGGTTCCCCCCATGAGATCGATCCAGAACAGTTCAAAGCGGTTCCCACAGAAACAATGAAAACCATCTTGGAAAGTTATGCGAATTTATTAGATGCACATGATGGTTTGGAAAGGGAACGAGATGAGCTACGTAGCCGGCTCAGGGAAAAGGAGGCTCCAACCAAGGTAATAGACACGGCCTCGACTTCAGAGGAAGTAAAGGCATTATCAGAGCAGGTGGCTGAACTCCAGAAAAAGTTACTAGAATATGAAAGGCAGCCCTCCCCAGTTGTAGAACCTGAACCGGAGGATTTAGTACCCATTGAGGTGGATGAAACATATGAGGAACCATACGTTCCTATGCCGATGCCAGGTGGTGCACAGACCTCAGACGGACTGGACACATTAGAAGTTGAAGTACCTGAATGGCTCCAAACACTCGAGAAGACAGCAACAACCCATGAAGATAGAGTGGCCATTCAAATCCAATCTATGGCAAAGTTAGAAGACACCATCATTAAGTCTGAATACTTTCGAAGCATGTCTCATCATAGATGGATCGGCACCAACGATGATCAATATGTGCCATATTGTGTGCTCCTTGCGGATTACAATGCAGAGATTCAATGCAGTTGTGGCAAACCTCCAACTTTTGCCACACAATTTGGGCCAGAGGATATCCCAGAAAGTGCAAAGAAAGGCTCCATTTATCAACCAACCTGGAGAATCCGTCTTCTTGAAACCTACCCGGAAATGGTTCGTACCTGGACTAACATGCCCCTTTTTATTAAATACAATCCTTGTTATGTTCCAGTATTCCGCCGGCGCACTTGGCCAGAGTTTACCATTGCTGTCAAGAACGTCAAGGGTTGCGCGAAGTGGTTAAATTATGTTTATCTAGCACCGCCACAAGGCCCTCCCACTGTAAATTACATGATTTCTACCATCAGACACTAGAGCACTCGACTACGGAATACCCCCGATGTGATGGCACAAATGTGTATGAAAATCTTTGAACTAATGCTAATCACCTTCAGGACGTTCAAGAATATTAAAGACCCCCACTTCTCAGGCGTCGGATTTCTTAGAGGAAATCAAGATCTGGTATACGACATGAGCACAACCCCATCCATAGAGGTAATATACGCTTGGCACGCCAGAATAAAGTACCTCCCAGCTTGTTTTAAACAGACATTCGAGGAGATGTTCATAACGGGATTCTGGGAATATCACTCAGAAATATTTGTACCCAGGCCCTCACATCTCCTCCAATTATTCGTTGTGGAGAGAACCATCTATTCAGAACAACTGCGGGTGCCACATCCGGACGTACCAGGACCAGTGAATTGGGATGCATTATTAATAGATCTAGCACGGGGGCTCAGATTAGAAGAACATCACCTCGCTTCCGACGTTGTCCAATATTACGTTCAACGAGCATCTAGACAAGGGTCTGTCAGGGGCGACAGATGCGCGAGTGGGGGGGGGTGTTGGCAGGAGTCAGGGAACTGAAGGAGCCACAAGACAAAGAGGGTCCGAACGAAGAGATAGCACAAGCAGACATAGTAGCCAAAGAAGATCTGGCAAGTAGACCATCTAAATTTTTCAGACATCAAGGAGTGGAGCACACAAGAAGAAAGAGCAAGTAGGGAGCTCAAAGATGTGTACAACAAATCAACAGAGAAAATCCCTACACAAATAAGTGATTTTAATCACTAAAAACCATTGTAAATACCATTTCATATTTTTGTAGCTCCATTTTGTGCAAGCCAAGGAGTCCTTGAGCTTGAGGAGCCTTAGAAGTACCTACATATCAATTTTCGTAATTTTTAGACTCCGTTTAAGCCCTCAAATTGGCCCTGGAACCTAATTTTTAACTAGGCCGGACATTAGGTCTGGACAGGGCCAAAGCTAGTCAAAAACTATAAAAGGAGCTAGAGAGCTCATTTTTGAGGTTAGATTGTAATTGAAATGAACTTGTAAGAGTTTTTTGAAAGTAATCTAAGAACTCCATTGCTTCTCACACTTTGTCTTGCCGTGTGTGCGCGTGTGTGTGTATGTGTGTGCATGTTTGTGTGCTTCTCACTCACGCACTTGTGCCTCCACTTGCTCGAGGTCTTCATACCATCCTCACGGCTTCTCAGATTGACATTAAAGGAGGTGCTACTCATCACTGAGCTACAGCTTACACTTGAGACTTCACACATGGCCATATGATATCCTAGGTTCGCATAGTCATCTGTCCTTGGCTGATCTCGTCCTTGTCGTCTCATCTTCATTTTTCGGATGCGTTCCAAGGCTTTTGCCTGTGCTTCTCGAACTCGTTTTTCCTCTTCTTTACGTTTCTTGGCAGTGTTGAGTCGATTGAGCATTTCCTCAGTGAGAGGTTCCTGATATAACTTGACTCTGCATCCGCTTATGTAGCTAGGGAGAATGTCGCCTTCGAGTGTGGCTAATTGGATTGCTCCACTAGTCGAGATCCTATTTATGATCATAGGTCCATAGCCACGTTTCTCTAATTTTCTTGCATGTTGCTTCAAAGTCTAGACTAAAACTAGGTCGCCTACTTTCAATCCTTTATCCTTCACATGGGCATCAAAATACGCCTTCTGCCTTTTCTTAGCTGGATATATTCCTGCTGCAGCTCTTAGTCTTGTTTCACCTAATCGTTCGAGGTCAAAAAAATTCGCGAAGAGAGTTCATGCCCCATCCACTCATGCTCCTGTGCTACTCTCAATGTGGGAATCAAGAAGTCCAAAGGTAGCACCGCATTTTGGCCAAATACCATCTGAAAGGGTGTGGCTTGGAGTACCGTTTTATAAGCCACTCGGTATGCCCAAACAGCATGGTGTAGCTGTTTGTCCCAATCAGAGCGTTCATTATTCACCAATTTGGTAAGCACATTGCATAGAATCTTGTTTGTGCTTTCGGCTTGCCCATTAGCCTGTGGGTGATAGGGGGAAGACTTCTTGCGTACAACCAAGAACTCTTGGAGCAGATTTTCAATAACTTCATTCAAGAAGTGAGTGCCTCTATCACTAACTAGCTCTATAGGTAGCCCGTATCTTGTGAATACATTCTCAAATAAGAACTTAGCAGTTGTCTGAGCATCATTCTTTGTCGTAGCTTTTACCTCTACCCACTTTGTTAGATAGTCTATCGCAACAATGATGTATTTAGCATGGGAACCCTTAGCTGGGGGATTCATAGGACCTACGAAGTCTATTCCCCACTTAGAAAATGCACGTCCACCCATCATAGGTTTCAGTGGCATCTCATCTTTGCGTATAGGATACTGAGTTCGCTGATAAACATCACATCTCTTCACATAAGTATGTGCATCCATGTGAAGGGTAGGCCACCACAATCCTACAAATAGGATTGCCTTGATCACCCGATCTGGTCCAAAGTGTCCTCCTGCTACACCTTGATGAGCAGTTTCCAAGATCTTGAGATATTCACTCTCATGGACACATAGTCTCAGGTAACCATCTTTACCACGCTTGTACAGATTATCACCAATGAGTGAGTAATCTAGGGCTTCTTGTTCTAGACTTCTTTGTCTGGCCAGTGTCATATCTTGAGGGAATGTTCTCGTCCTAAGGAAGGTTACTAATGGTTCACTCCAATCCGGCACTATGGAAACTTGATAAAGAGTGGCATGTTCCACTGGTGGTTTAGTGCAACATATCGGGCATTCCTTGCACCACTTATGGACATCAGCTTCCATAGTAGGCCAATGCACTCCGAATCTCCTAAGTGTCTGTAAAGTTCTTTGCTTTGAGTAGTGTTGCTCTAATGCACCTACATGTGCTAATTGCAACCATTTTGCATATTCGTCCTCTTCCACACAACAAGCCAATATCCCGTGATCGGTCTATTTGTACATACTTCCTGCCATGATATGGTACTTCTGGGCTTTTACTACCTCTCTATCTTGAGTGTTTATGACTGGGTGATTAGGCCCGTATGTCAAGACTGGCATTAATGACTTGGCCCACTGAGGTACAACTTCCAAATTAAACAAGTAAGCATCAGGAAGGTCATCTGATACTCCTTGTGGGGCTTCTCCAGATGTGAGCCTAGAGAGATGGTCTGCTCTCAAGTGAGTCTTCCCTTTCCTCACCACAACTTCAAAGTCGTATTCCATTAGTAGGAGAAACCATCTTACTAATCTACCTGTATTGCATGGCTTGTTTACCAAGTACAATAATGCTTGATGATCGGTAAAAAATGTAAACTTATTTGCAAGCAAATAGTGTCTAAACTTTTTAACTGCATATACCATGCCTAATCCCTCTCGTTCAGTGGTGGTATATGATGGAGAGTGTTAATCTCCAAAAGAACAACCTACTCTTGAAATTAGAGCACCTCTATATCAAGAGTAAGTCAAAACCTTCACCTATTTAGAGGATTAATACTCAATTATAAGGATTTTGAAAAAACTGTGAAGAGGATGAATATACAGAAAGTCTGCTGCACTTATCTTTCTCATTGACTAAGCAAATGTGTAAAGTTTCCTATAAAACTTTGCACGAGGTGTCGCCTAGAGATTGCGCACCTCCTCCAAGTTAAATTACTCCAAAAGATTAAGTAGATTTTGAGAAATCAACTTGACAAGTCACCTATGTCTAAAACTGTACTTCTAAGAAGTCGATTTAGACACCTATAACTTCTAAGAAATGGTTCTCCAAGAATAGAACCCATTTAAGCAAATTCTTTTAGCCACAAATAGCTTACCTTCCAACTTAAAGATTGAGTGCTTGCTTGCTCAAAACTTTAAACTGTGGAGTGAGAAATGATCAAATCATTGACTTTGAATTTTGCGCCTGTTTCAGGAACCAGTGAACACTTCTTCACATACAAATGTTCCTACACATAATTCTCTTAGCCTGATCACAATTGGAAGCTAAAAATTTGTACAGAGGTCGACCACCTATAGAATTGGACTTGTACAAAAGCATTTCACAAAAGATATAACATAGGAAGAGAAAACTCAGAAACATCGGGCACAAAAATCTTTCATTTCTGAAGGAGTTTACAACTGAATGATGAGAGAGAGTTCAACTAACTTTTCATATGTCTAATGACTCTTACAACTTCTCATTTCTCTATTCTCGTGCTCTCTCCTCTTTGCCCTGACACTTTCATAGGATATATATACAAAAATTTACAACCTTATGACTTCTTAAAGACATAATTGAACTATCTGTACATATGTGTACATATCTTCCTCTTTTGAGTGTATACTTCTTCCTTGCTTCATAACTTGAATCTTTCCTTCAAATCTTGACTTCATTTGCATGTCAAAACATCAATTGGTGATTGTCCTGCACCAACAGTATAGTTCCGTTCAGCTGCATTTAGTTGTCTACTAGCATAGGCAATTGGAAGATACATATTACCTTCGCCCGTAGGTTGTGCGAGTACACATCCAATAGCATAATTGGATGCGTCCACATGAACATGAAAGGGTTTATTCCAATCTGGTGTGGTCAAGATTGGTGTTGAACACAATCTCCTTTTGAGTTCGTTGAAAGAGTTTTCACATTCATTGGTCCACTCGAAGTTAGTCAAAAGTCCATACAAAGGCTTTGCTATGATGGCATACATGTGTATAAACCATCGGTTATAACCACAATGCCCCATGAAAGCTTGTACTTCCTTGACGTTCTTTGGCCTAGGTAACTCTGCTATGGCTCTCACTTTCTCTTCATCAGTGGATATGCCATTCTTTGACACTATGTGTCCTAGAATCTTGCCTTGCCTGACCATGAAAATGCACTTTTCTTGGTTCAGGAAGACTTGATATTCTCTACATTTGTCAAAGGTTTGCTTGAGTTCTGGTATATGTGTCTGTCTAATGTTGGAATGAGCACAGAGATCATCAACATAGACCTCCAAATTCTTCCTCAAGAACTCTTTAAACACGTGACACATCAGCCTCTGGAAGGTAGCGGGTGCATTGGTAAGCCCAAATGGCATTACCCGAAAAGCAAATATGCCCCACTCTATGGCAAAAGCTGTCTTATGCTGATCTTCTGGAGCTATGGCGACTTGATTGTAGCCCAAAAATCCATCAAGGAAGCTGTACACTTCCTTGCCTGCTACTCTTTCTAAGAGATGTTCAATGATAGGAAGCGGATAGTTATCTCGAATTGTGGCTGCATTGACCTTTTTCAAGTTAATGCACACACGTAGCTTTCCATTCTTCTTGGGCACCGCTACAATGGGGGATACCCACTCAGTGTGCTCAATTTCATAGATTAATCCAGCTTCTACCAGTCTATCTATCTCCTCTTTGATCTTAGCAGCATAGTTATCATTATATGTGTATGGCTTTTGCTTAGAGGGTTTCGCGTCTGAGGTCATGGGAATTGTGTGTGAGCATATGTCTGGGTCAACACCCTTCAAATCCTTGTAGCTCCAAGCGAATACATCTCTGTATTCTCTTAGCAAGGCTATCAATTCGCGCTCTTCTTCTTCCGTCAGGTCATGTCCTATATAAGTACATATCTCTCCTCTCCTTCTTCTAGGGCTACCACTATTTTCTTGGTGTTTTCTTTGTTATCATAGGCTTCTCCTGATTGTGCCTCTCGTTTAGGCATCCTTATCATGACTCTTCTATCATCTATCTCATACTTCTTAAAATTTTTCGGGACCTCAAACAAAGATTCTTCCTCTTCTTGTGTGACTTATTTCTTCTTCCTTTTCTTTCCTTCTTCCTTAGGGGTCACATGTGTGGCTAGCCTTACATCATTTGTAAGCTCTCCGTGCCTCTGGGGTTGAAATTCTATTTCATAGAAGTATTCTTTATCTGATGCAAAAGGTGGGTCCATAATGATTGACTCTAGATCGGAGTCACTTGCATCCTCAAATGCATCAGGGCTAGGTTCACATTCTTCTAAAACTGCATCTCCCATGATTGGCTCTATGGAGAAAACTGAAATGTCATAGCCATCCTCATCACAGTGGGGTGTCCATTGTTCTTCATTGATGGCTACATCCATGGTTGCTAAAATTTATGCCCAACCATGAGGCTCAAATTCTTCATCAGGAAATACTACAGGTGCATAGGCTGGGTCTTGAATGGATCTATGGGTTTCTTTTGCACCTACCTCTCTGGCTTTCTCTCTCTTCTCTTCTTCTACTGCTACCTTACACATCCATAAGTGAGTGTCTTCATGCATCCATGAGGATCCGGATCCTATGGAATGCACGGACTCAGTCTCATCTTTGGCTCTATGGATGGGATTCCATTGAATAGGCGGCACGTCTCTATGAGAGTAATCCTTGAGATTGACTTTGGTCGTAACACCTAAGTGTTGCAAATACAAGGAATTGCTTCCCCAATCCTGGACCACTTGCAACTGTCACATAAATGGTCTTCCCAAAATCATCTCATAGGCATGGTTCTTGCTGAAATCACATATGGCAAAAGTGTGCTCAAACTCTACACCACAAGTAGTGAGAGTTATTCCTTCTAGCAAACCTAAGGGTCTTTCTATGTGACCATCAACCATCTGCAATTTTATCCTCGTGGGCATGAGTGCTGGCTTGCCCCACCGCTTCCATAGGGAAGTGTTAGCAATAGCAACTCCTGCACCTGAGTCTAGAATTGCCTTAGTTGTGTACCCCTGATGGGTAATGGGAAGATAGGTGTTTCCTTCTTCACCTTCACTCATATCTCCTATCTTGTCTAGAGGAATTTCTGGCACTGTCTTATGAGAACCTACCTGGGAACGAGGTTTTGCTATCTCTGGTACTTGTTTGGCTACATGTTTCCATAACTCTGGCCTAAATTTGAGTAGCTCTTCGAAAGTGAGGTTGCACTGCACTTTAGTGTTTTTCACTACCTCCGTATTCCTCGGTATGACTGAGTCTTCGTTTCTTACCATGACTGTGGGTGCTCTCATACAGGTCGACTTGGCTTCCCATGGGCCTGTGAAGTGGGGTAATTCATGTAAAGAATTAGACTCAAAGTCTAATCTCTCTTGAGACTGGGTGCTCTCCTGCTCTCCATAAATGGAGGGAATATCTTGTGGGAATTGATCATGCGTGTCATCCACAAGTTCAATGGGAGGAGGGACTTCACTTTCTTTAGCCCATTTGTCCTCTTGAATCTCTCGTAGGAATTCTGGTGTGTACCTATTCATAGAAGAGGAGGTGTCTGGTTCAGTGGAATTGGGCACAAAAGCTTCCTGTGAGGGAAGGCTTATTCTTTTGCTTGCCTCATCTCTTCCTTGATTTTTTTCTTCCTTGGTAGATCTTGCAATTATGCTCTCTAACTTCTCTAGGAGTCCATCCAAGTGCAATTGTGTCTTAGCTGAGCCAGAGTAGTTGAAGAGACGACTGGCTTCAAACATGGTCTGAGCCAATGCGACCATTTTCGCGCAAAGCTTGGTTCTTTCTATCTCTAGGTCAGCTCTGGGGTAGCACTTGTCATGCTCCGTCACATTTGGCCCTTCTTGGATTCTGGCCTGATATGCCTTAAGCATCATGTCTATGTCTTTAGGAGTGGGGTCAGCTAATACTGATCCTACTCTAGGGGTTGGTGGGATGGTCTGAGGTAGGGGGACAGATGGTGGGTTACATGGTGATGGAAATGAGGGTGGTGGTGGTATGTGAGAGTTTGTTTGAGAGGTGAGTTCAACAATTTTGGCTTTTGTTTCTCTTATGCTTTCTTCTAAGTCACTCATCTTTTTAGACCATTGTCTTTTCATTCTCTCTCGGCTATCCCTCCAGGCTCTCGATCGTTTCTTGGCTATGCTCTCGGTTTTGCTAACCTCTGCACTCTTCTCTTGACCTATTCCTGGGTTCTATTGCAAAGCCTGGGCCCTGGTGACCACTTGCACTAGTGCAGTGGAAGTGACACTTCCTGTTGAGTCTACAACTAACCCAATAACGTTAATTGGAGTTATTTTTTATTGGGATTCTTTGGGCAGTCTCGTAAGAGATGCTCCTTCGCGCAATCTTGGCAAAAGCCTTGAATTGTCACTGACTGGGGTTGTGTAGGTGGAGGTAAGGGGCAATCATGAATGAGGTGATCTCCCTGACATCTGTAGCATGGTCCTCTAGGGAATGGGGGTCTTACCTGCCTAGGCTGGGGCCTAGAGTTAGGGTTTGTGTACATTACATTTGTGTACTCTGGCTCCCAACTAGGTTCACTTGGTTCTTCACTGTAGTAGGACTCACCATGTTCAAGCGACTGCATGTAGTAAGCATGTGGACTATCAATGTGAGTGGAATCAAAACTATGATCACTAGGGTCACTTTCTAAGAGCAATGGAGTCACTGGGACTATGACTCTATTCAAATTTTCCTCAGCAGCTGCATACTTTACTAGGATCACATTGGTTGGAGCAGGGGGTTGCTGCGCTAGGACTGGTTGAGGTCTCTGTTGCCCTTGATACGGTGGCTGATAAGATTGTTGTGGTCTGTCGTATTGTTGTGGTGGGTACTGATTCTGGTATCTACCGTGTTGTGGATATGGTTTGAGGGTAATTTTGCCTGACAATTTATTTGTTATATGGGCAGTCTTGTGCGGTGTGGTTGGTGTACCTTCGCTCTAGGGTGCAGTACTGGCTACTAGGATTCACTTGGGGTTGGGCCATAATAGGACAAACACTTGCCATATGGTCACCACCGCAAGTATAGCACCTCTTTACTGGGGAAAACCTTGGGATTTGTTTACTAGAGACACCTAGTTTTTGAGCTACTTTCTCAGCGAGTTCCTCAATTGATGTGGATTGTAAGGAAGAGAGGCTAGAAGCACTATCGGAATCTTTGTAGATTTTTGAAAGCTCTAGTTCCTCCCCTAGGTTATCCTTGAGGTCGATGCACATGCGTACACACTCTTCTATGGTCCTAGGGTCCTTCAGGTACACATAGGATCGCAACTTTGTACTTAGCAATCCATCCAAGAATAAAGCCACTTGTTTGGCACGTGTGGGTAACTCAGGAACAGGGCATCTCTCAAGATACTGCCTAAATCTTCTTCCTGCAAGTCTCACAGTCTCTTGAGGGGTCTGCTTGAAGCTGTGTATCAATGAGGAAGTATTATGCCTTATGCCACTTTTAGAGAATTCAGTGATGAAAGCCTCTAAAAGTTGGTCTATGCTCCGGAACTGTCTCTCATTCAATGGTTGAAACCACGTAAGGGCTGTGTTCCTAAGTGTTAGACCAAAGGCATTATATTGCGTGAACAGGTCCTCAACTTGTTCAGCTCTCAAGACTTGCCTAAACTCGGCCACATGATCATATGGATCTCCTGTGCCATCGAAGTAATTCTTCATGGACTTAACTAACTGAGTCGGTCTCAAAATCTTGGTGTGTTCCCTAGGCTTGGCAGAGGGAAATCATCAGCATTCCTTTGGTTCCTTGGGGCTCTATGTCCCTCAGGTTCCACTCAATTTGTTTTCGTTCTCGTTCTGTCTCTTCCCACTGGGTTGGCAAAGCTTACCTCCGGTCTATCTCTATGTCTGTCTCTTTGAGTTCCATGAGCTTGGGATGTTCCAGCTCCTGGGTGACCAAAGGACACATTCGATCTTGGTTGGGGGAAAATAAATTCACCTTTCCAAGTGTAAGCATGCCTATCATTTTCTGTAACCACAAAGACCCTCTCTGAAGCATGATCCAAGTAGGTCACTTTGCATGGACTATCAGGATCTTTGAACTCATATATCATGATTGTTCCTACCTCATTTGGTTGATCAGATCTATACCTCTTAAAGGCTTCATCAGTCTCTCGGTTCAGGAGTAGATCTATGCTCTTATTGTCTTGGGGAATCCACTCTGGTGTGATAATCCTAGTGAGAATAGATTTGCCTCGGGGGGTTCTAGGTTCTACACCCATGTTTCCTTGCTCCAGGTCACCTAAATTCGCTTCTGAGATCACATTCCCAAATTCATCCGTCTTATCTGGGTGACTGGTGACTACATATATTGTCCCTTCCTTGTCTAGGTATGCTCCATTTTCAAACTTGACAGCTGGGTGCTCTAGTCCAATGGATTGGTCAGGGTTTTTGATCTGGACCACAGATCTTCCTAGGTCGTCCTCATAGATGCTAGCACCTAATCGGTTGGTCCTAAGGTATTCGAGTTGCGTCTTGTAAGGGCCTTCTACCCTATGTAAATATGGCACTCCGGAGCTTCCTGTAGGTCTCTCCATACCGTGGGACATCTCAGACTCGCTAGTCTCAAAGCTAGGGTAATATGAATGATGGCTCAACTGCTGGGCCCAAGACCTAGC
The DNA here is from genome assembly GCA_020310875.1 of Ceratopteris richardii. Taxonomy (NCBI): domain Eukaryota; kingdom Viridiplantae; phylum Streptophyta; class Polypodiopsida; order Polypodiales; family Pteridaceae; genus Ceratopteris; species Ceratopteris richardii. Next base: position 182,335,421 of record CM035410.1, read on the forward strand.
AATATGATTGACACTAGCCTCTGAAGATCTAAGACTTTGTCTATCTCTCCCTAGGTGTCGTCCTGATCTAAGGTTCATATGCCCAATTGAATGATCTCAAATTTTCCCAAGTACACTTTGCGTTGCTGAGTTCTTTTGTATTAGTCACTTGTTCTTTTTTAATTGCCCTTAGGGTGTCACTTCTTGTCCATTTAATCTTCGTCGCAAGGAACACTTGAATTTTATCGTACTTTGAGTGTGATCGCTCAACTTAAGTTCTTTTCCCTTAGGTTGTTTCGCAATTGTAATCTCCTAACACTTGCACTTGAGTGATTAGAGTTCTTGGACTTGGTCGTTCTTAACGTGTCCTTAATTAATCAAGACCTCTATCTGTACTTAGCCTATGCTAGGGATTGACAGAGGGTGTTGAGAATTTCCAACCTTAAGGTTCTTCCCTCGGTTACCCTTGTATGCCCAGGAAGCGTGTTCCCAAGCTTGCACTTACTCTTGCTTCAAGTGCCCTTTGATGCTCTCAAAGAACCTGAAAAAGTCCGCAATTAGCTCAAGAATTGAATTCAGTTGACAGACAGATCACTTTCATGCATGTAATTCACGGACCCAATTGCCTTTTGCCTTTATGAAAAACAATCCCATGGGAAACTTAGTTTTCCTACCACGAGATATGGTCACTTCAAATTACCCTATCTAATAATCCTGACATTAATTCTACCGTAACCAGTGGAAGTTTTGGTTGTACTCCCCACGAGCTTTCCAACAAAACAAAAATCACCACAATCGGATTTCGTATGAGGAGGTTATGTCCGTTTAGGGTTTTGGGGCTAAAACAGGATTTAAAACGGGTTAACCGGTAGACAGGACTTCTCAAAATGCTCTAGGTATAGGCCTCACAATTTTAGGGTAAAAAATTAGACCACTATTTTTTACCCTAAAAAATTGGCCAAATTTGCCCGTCAATCGCGTTCGCAAGCTCTGTCAATCGCGATTGATAGGTCAATCGCGATCGACGTGTCGGTCGTGATTGACAGGTCCGTCGTGGCTGTCAGTTGCGATTGATGGGTCAATCACGATTGACACGTGGTCTGGATTTTCAGTCGATTGTGGTCAAAAGGTCGTTGACTCTGTCGGTCGCGATTGATGAGTCAATCGCGATTGAGAGGTCCGTCGCGACGGTCTGTCGGTCCTGGTCAAGCAATTGTTGACTGGGTCAGTCGCGATTGACAGGTCCGTCGTGGCTGTCGGTTGTGATTGCCTGGTCGATCGCGATTGATGGCTCGATCGCGATTGAGACGTGTCACGCGTTAGTCGGTCGTGGTCAGTCGGTCGTTGACTCTATCGGTCGCGATTGATGAGTCGATCACGATTGACAAGTCGGTCGGCAAGTGTCCGTCGTGGTTTGTCGATTGGATTGACAGGTCGATCGCGATTGATAGAAAACTGAGGAATTTTAAAATTTCAAGCACACATTTAGGATGTCCTAGGCCTAGACATCATGGTTATACACTTTGTTTTGCAAAATGGCCAACTTTTCTATCGGTCGCGATTGACAGAGGTCAATGCCTCGAGACCTGCACAACCAAATTTTTTACCTGCTGAAGCTGGTGCAGCTGCTGGGGATGCTGATTCCTGTAGAAAATCTCAAAAAACACAGAAAATCACAAGCACACAAACGCTCTCTCGCTCTCTCTCACAAGTGAAATGAGGGAAATGGTATGGGTGGGGTGATATGACCAAAAACTGAAATTTTTCGCGATGATGGAGATGGATGTGGGAGATGGTGAGGATGATGATGGTGATGAGAAAAACAAAAGAAAATAGATAAAAGTGAAGAAAATACATATGACTCCAACGCCTCAACTCTACGTCTTACCATCACACGCTCGTCCTCAAAGCTCGATCCCCGGCAACGGTGCCAAAATTTGGTGTATTTACAATGGTTTTTAGTGATGAAAATCACTATTTTTGTAGGGATTTCTTCTAACATTTTGACATACATTTCCTAGAGCTCCCTACTTGCTCCTTCTTCTTGTGTGCCCAACTCTTTGATGCCTGAAAAATTTAAATGGCCTACTTGCCAGATCTTCTTTGACTACTGTGTCTGCTTGTGCTTTCTCTTCGCTCCGACTCCCTTTGTAGGCTTCCTTGTCTTGTGAATCCTTCAGTTCCTTGACTATTGCCAACAACCAGGTTTGCACTTCCAGGGCTTACTAGATAGATTAGAGCAGTTGGTCAAGTTTCTTTACCTCCACAAGCTCAACCAACTGTTGAAAGAGAAAGCTCATCACCACAGAAAGTCTATGTTCCTGACTCCATAGATGAGGGAGAACCTCTTTCAATTCAACAGCACACTCAAAAGTTCTTGCAGGAAATACAAGAAGAGAAATGGGCCAAGGAGAAGGATGTTTCCCCTCTTATTCTTGAAATTGATGACCGTCATGATCAATTCCCACAAGACATTCCATCTATTTATGGAGACCAAGTAGAGCAACAAGAAAAGGAAAGTTCAGGATTTGAATCCAATTCTTTACAAGAGTTGCCATAGTTCATAGACCCATGGGAATCTAAATCTCTCTAGATCAGAGCTCCCACAATTTTGATCAGAAACAAAGATTCGGTGGTTCCAAGAAACACTGATGTCGTGAAGAACACTAAGGTTCAGTGTCATCTCACTATGGAAGAGCTGCTCAAAGCAAAACCAGAGCTATGGAATCATGTGAAGGATCAGGTTCTAGAACTTGCTTCCAATATGTCAAAAGCAGACTCTAAGCAGAAAGTTCCAGAGATACCTCTAGACAAAATAGGGGACATGAGCAAAGGTGAGGAAGGTAGTACTTATCTTCCGATCACCTACCAAGGTTACACAACCAAAGCGATCATAGATTCTGGTGCTGGTGTTGCTATTGCGACCACTTCCCTATGGAAGAAATGGGGTAAACCTGCATTAAGACCAACTAGAATGAAGCTTCAGATGGCTGACGGCCATGTTGAAAGACCTCTAGGATTGCTAGAAGGGATAACTCTAACCACTTGTGGTGTAGAATTTGAGCACACCTTTGCTATATGTGACTTTGGTAAAACTAGTACCTACGAAATGATCCGAGGAAAGCCCTTCTTACGACAATTACAAGTTGTAAGCCCACCAAACAGAAGCCCTAGACATATAATGACACCTATGCAGCCAAAATAAAAGAAGAAATCGACATATTGATTGAAGCTGGATTATGAAATTGAGCATACTGAATGGGTGTCCCTCGTTGTAGTGGTGCCCAAGAAGAATGGAAAGTTATGTGTGTGTATTAACCTTAAAAAAGTTAATGCCGCTACGATTAGAGATAGCTATCCACTTCCAATCACTGATCATTTATTGGAGCGTGTTGCGGGCAAGGAAGTTTATAGCTTCCTTGATGGATTTTCAGGTTACAACCAAGTAGCCATTGCCATAGAAGATCAACACAAAACGGCCTCTGCCATAGAGTGAGAAGTCTTTGCATTTCGTGTGATGCCATTTGGGCTGACTAATGCACTTGCAACGTTCCAAAGGCTCATGTGTCATGTCCTCAAAGAGTTCTTGCGAAAAAGCTTAGAAGTATATGTGGACAATTTATGTGCTCATTCCCAAGAAAGGAGATGTCACATTCCTGAGCTCAGACAAATCTTCAACAAGTGTAGACAATACCGAGTGTGTCTGAACCCAAAAAAGTGTGTGTTCATGGTACGTCAAGGTAAAATCTTAGGTCATATTGTTTCTAAGAACGGAATATCAACCGATGAGGAAAAAGTAAAAGCCATAGCGGAGTTGCCGAGGCCAAGGAATGTTAAAGAGGTACAAGCCTTTATGGGCCATTGTGGATATTACCGTAGGTTTATTCACATGTATGCAATTATAGCTAAGCCTCTTTATGCCTTGTTGACAAAGTTTGAGTGGAATGACGAATGTGAGAAGTCCTTCAATGAGTTGAAGAAACGCTTGTGCATAGCACCAATATTGACCACTCCTGATTGGAATAAGCCATTCCATGTAGATGTAGATGCATCCAATTATGCAATACGATGTGTGTTGTCACAACCCACTGGTGAGGGAAACCTAGACTTGCCTATAGCATATGCTAGTAGGCAATTGAACGCTGTTGAATGAAACTACACCACAACTAAAGAGAAGGGTTAGGCATGGTATATGCTGTAAAGAAGTTTAGACACTATCTATTGGACAACAAGTTCAAATTTTTCACTGATAATTAAGCTTTATTATACTTGGTCAATAAACCTTGCAACATAGGATGCTTAGTAAGATGGTTCCTCTTACTAATGGAATATGAATTTGAAGTGGTTGTTAGGCAAGGTAAGACCCACCTTAGAGCGGATCACCTTTCTTGCATCACTTCAGAAGAGCCGCCGCAAGGAGTGTCTGATGAATTGCTCGACACTTATCTGTTCAATCTAGAAGTTGTTCCTAAATGGGCAAATAAGTTGGTAGCAGTCCTAACCTTTGGACCCGCAAATAAGAAGGTGAAGACGAATAAGGATGAAATTGTGCAGTCACAAAGCTATCAAATCTTGGCAAGAAGCATGTATAAACAAGATACGGAAGGTGTTCTAGCTTGTTGTGTCGAGGATGATGAACATAGTAGTTGGTTGCAACAAGCCCATGAAGGATTTCTAGGGAATCACTATTCTAAACAACAAACATTGCAAAATCTAAAATGTTTAGGAGTGTATTGGCCTAGTATAGACAAAGAAATTCATGAGTGGATCAAGAATTGTCCAGTGTGCCAAAAGAGACCCCCGGTGGAGCATGTGACTCTTTATCACATATCATTAATTCCAGATTGGAGTGCTCCATTGGAAGAATTTATGAGATCAAGAACATTACCTAGCGAGACTAGTCTAGCAAGAAGACGAAGCATGGAGCAAGAGGCTAAAGACTATGCCTTAGTAGGCGAAAACCTATATCGGAGAGGCAAAGATGGTTACTTAAGACTGTGCATTCACGAATCAGATTATTTGAAAGTCTTAGAAACTGCCTATAGCAGTGTTGCAGGTGGACATTTTGGTCTTGATCAAGTAATTAAGACTATTCTATTCTCAGGACTTTGGTGGCCCACTCTTCATATGGATGCACATAACTATGTGAAGAAATGTGACACATGCCAACGTGCCAAGTACCCAATTAGACAAGATGAGATGCCTTTGAGACCAATGATGGGAGGACGTGCATTTTCGAACTGGGGCTATAGACTTTGTAGGTCCTATTAACCCCTAGCTAGAAACTCCCATGCTGAGTACATTATTGTAGCCATCGGCTACCTTACAAAGTGGGTAGAAGTTAAAGCCACAACAAAGAATGATGCTCAAACAACGGCAAAGTTCTTATTTGAGAATGTGTTCACGAGATATGGATTATAGAGTTAGTAAGTGATAGGGGCACACACTTCTTGAATGAAGTCATTGAAAATCTTCTCCAAGAATTCTTGGTGATACATAAGAAGTCTGCTCCCTATCATCCACAGGCTAATGGACAAGCTGAGAGCACGAACAAGATCCTATGTAATGTATTGACAAAATTGGTAAATAATAAGCACTCTGATTGGGATAAACAACTTCATCACGTTGTTTGGGCTTACCGAGTTGCCTATAGAACGGTACTCAATGCCAACCCATTTCAGATGGTCTTCTGACAAAATGCTATGCTACCATTGGACTTCCTAATCCCAACTCTAAAAGTAGCACAAGAGCATGAGTGGAATGTACACGAGTTATCCTCTAGGATCTTTCATCTCGAACGCTTAGGTGAGACAAGACTACGAGCGGCGGAAAGCATCTATGCTGCAAAGAAAAGACAAAAGGCATACTTTGATGCACATATCAAAGATAAAGGCTTGAAAGAGGGCGACCTAGTGTTGGTTTACACACTAAAACAACATGCCCGTAAATTGGAAAAAAAGAGGATATGGACCCATGATCATCAATAGAATTTCCACTAGCGGTGCAGTTCAATTGGCTACACTAGAAGTGTTGCGAACATTTGTTTTATGTAGGGTACAAGTTTCAAATTATGTAAATACCTTTGGGAAGTCTTCAAATACTTCAAGAAGGCTCATATTATTCATAAAATGTAGCAAAAATACCACGTGAGTTCTAGAACATGGTGAGTCAAATTAGTGAGTCACAAGGGAGCTTCAGTGGTGTCCTAGTGGAAGGTCGATGTGGCTAGTTCTCAAAGTCCATCAATACTTTGCTTATTTGAGCACTTGAGTCATGTAATACCTCCATCCAAGTGTCTACCACGAATTTAGATGTATTAGGAAGGTTTTAGATTAGTTTCCCATGCTATAAAAAGAGGAGAAAAGTCGTGATCTTGTGGGATGTCCAAGAGAGTCATATGTGTATCTCTACACTACTGTAGTTTTGTATGCAGAGATTGCAGAGCTTGTATCTCCCTCATTATATATCCAAATTACATGTTTGATAGCTCATTGGAAAGCTCTTACTGTCTACTTTCTTCCTGGAAATTTTCATAATCATTGGATGTGTGAGCTGAGAGCAATACTCTCTGCAAGTAGTGTGTGTTCTCTGTTTTTTATCCCTGCTGAAGGTCTCCATTAAACCTCAAACTTGCAGAGGTCATATCTCCTTGTGTATGTATCCAAATCATGTGTTCTTTGGCTTGTTAGAAAGCTCTTTAAGTCTACTTGTATTCTAGAAAGTTTCAAAGTCATTGGAGTTGTGAGTTAAGAGCAGTAGTCTCTGCAAGTGATGTGTGTCCTCAGGTTCATCTCTGTTTCAAGGTCTCCATTATAGCTGAATATTGGAGAGGTCATAGCTCATTGTGTATTTATCCATTTGAGGTGTTCTATATCTTGTTGTAAAGCTCTTAGAGTCTAGTTTATGTGTGTGAAACAGGTTTGGAAAATTCCAAGTGAGTAAAGAGAAATTTGCTCTGCAAGAAAATTGGTCTGTGCATACAAGTTTGTGAAAAAGTCAACTAGGTCCTGTTGGGTTTCACCTACTTCTAGATGTACTTTGGAGATCAATAAACTCCAACATTGGTATCAGAGCAAGTACTTGGAGGCTTGGAGAAGGTTATCATACCTTGACGAAGAATTTGAAGCTATCAAAGAAGCAGTTCATCATCAACACTACACAAAGGTAGAAGAAGATTGCAAGGAGGCATCTGAAGCAACATCCAAGCAAAGAAAGGTGCACATACCTCATTTACAAGGTAAATATTATATTTCTTCTCATCACACACATTGGAAAGGAGGCTTAAAGGAGGAAGCTTAGCATTTGTATTATGGGAGACCAACATGCACAAATAGAGAAGCTTGATAAGACCAATTATCAGGCATGGAAGTTTAGAATCACAGCATACTTGCAAGGTAGAGGCTTGTATGGTTTGATTGACGGCACAGATATCAAACCCACATTACCAGAGGACCCAAATCAGCAACAATTGAGGGAGTTTAGACTTTGGAATGAGAGAGACAAAAGGGTTATATTCATTTTATCACAAAATATTCAAGATTCAATGGTAGGACACATACAAGATCTAGACACAAGTAGAGATGTTTGGCTTGCATTGGAAAGGTTGTATGCTACAGGTACAAGAGCAAGGAAGATTCAACTCAAAAATGAGTTGAATAACATAAAGAAAGATACAAGGACATCGGTCAATGATTACATATTGAAAGTTAAAGAGATTGCAGATCAACTAGGATCAATTCAAGCTCATGTGGAGGACGACGACTTGGTTGCACATACTCTCAACGGACTCAAAGATGATGAGAGATGGAAACCCTTCATTACTTCAGTTTATGTCAGAGGAGAATTACCAGATTTTGATCAACTTATTGCCCTCATGGTCACGGAGGAGATGAATCTAAATGGTTCTACTTCAAATCAAAAAGGATCTCAAGGACAAGCTCTTTATGTAGGATCATCAAGAGGTGGAAACAGAGGTGGAAGAGGTTCAAATAGAGGTCGAGGAAGAAGGAGCGATGATCAAAGGACTTCAAGTGGCTTCTTCAACACAAGAGGAAGAGGAAGATCAAGCGCTAGAGGTACGAGAGGCTACTACAACTACAACCAAAGACAAAGGAGTGAAGATAATAAGAACAATTGCTATATATGTGGAAGGTATGGACACTATGCCAAAGATTGTTATCAAAATGAAAATAATCAAGGTGGTAATCGAAGAGGAGGCTATTCAAGAAGAGGTAAACAACAAGGAAATTATGCAGTTGAAGGTAAAAGTGATGATTATGATTCTCTTCTTATGATGAATGTAGAAACTAAGATGATTTGCAATAGCGATGTATGGTATGTAGATAGTGGTTGTTCTAATCACATGTCTCATGATGCTTCATGGTTTTCTAATATGCATAATCCGTCATGTAAAGGTCATGTTGAAACAGGAGATGATACAACACATAAGATTATGCAGGTTGGAGATGTTGTTATGCAGGATAAGAGCAAGAAAAATTGCTTGAAGGATGTACTTTATGTGCCAACGATCACTAAGAATTTGATGTCAGTTGGTCAAATGGTAGAAAAAGGTCTACAAGTGAGATTTAATCATGCAGGTTGCTTCATTGAGGATCCAAAGCAAAGGAGGTTAATTGCTAGAGGTCAAAAACAAGGTAGATTGTTTACATTCAAGGTAAACCCAAATCATACAAACTATTTCTCTTATGGTATGCATCGAATAGCAGAGCTTGATCTATGGCACAAAAGGATTGGACACATGAATGTACACAGGTTAAAGGAGCTATCAAAGAAGAGGATTGTTGAAGGATTACCTGACCTTACTAAGCAACATATGGTGCATCTTTGTGAAGCATGTCAAATGGGTAAGCAGAGTAGACAACCTTTCAAGCATTCAAGCTATGTAAGTGATGGTTTGCTAGATCTCATACACACAGATGTGTGGGGACCTACTAAAGAGGCATCCTTGGTTGGTAATAAGTACTATGTATCATTCATTGACGATCATAGTAGAATGACATTTGTGTATTTTATTAAACATAAGAGTGAGGTCTTTGATTGTTTCAAGAAGTTCAAATCATATGTCGAAAAGCAAACAGGAAGGTATATTAAGAAGCTAAGATCCGATGGAGGGGGAGAGTATTTCTCTCAAGCTTTTACTGATTTTTTGTATGATGAAGGTATCAAAAGAGAAGTTACATGCAGGTATACTCCACAACAAAATGGAGTCGCAGAAAGAAGAAACAGAATCATAGCAGAAGCATCTAGAAGCATGCTTAATGATATGTGTTTGCCTAATTATTTTTGGGCTGAAGCTGTTAGCACAAGTGTTTACATTATGAATAGAGTTCCGACTGCTGGAGTTCATCATTTGACACCATATGAGGTATGGCATGGAAGGAAACCAAGTGTAAGTCATTTGAAAGTATTTGGCTGTGTATGTTATGTACATGTACCTAGTGAGGTGAGATCTAAACTTGATGCAAAATCAGAAAAATGTATATTCATTGGTTATGCAGATACTCAAAGAGGATATAGATGCTATAATCCTCATACCAATAAGGTTGTTGTGTCAAGAGATGTAAACTTTGATGAATCACTTTCATGGTATGCAGATAAGAATTGTTTGCAGGTCATGGATGAAAATGAAGAAGGTGTGGTTGAAGGAGATGAATGCATAGTTCAGCCATCAGGAAGTTTAAATGATGAAAGGAGTGGTTTAGATGAAGAAAGAGGATCACCTTTCAATGGAAGATTAAGGCAAGAGTCACCTCCAAGTGTTAAAAGTAAAGGTAAACTCAAAATTGTTGAAGTTAATGATGAAGGAGAGGAAATTAGTGATGTATGTGAGTATGGAGAATCATCAAAGGTTCCTAATAAGAAAGGAAGAGCATCTACATTGGAGGTAAGAAGAACTTCAAGAGTAAGTAAGCAACCTCAAAGGTATACTTATGAATCTTTCATGAATACTCATTATGCTTTTATGACAAAAGTTGAGCAGGAAAATGAACCCACATGTTATGATGAGGCCAAAGGAGATGAAAAGTGGGAGAAAGCAATGAGAGAAGAAATGGAAGCACTACAGGATAACAAGACTTGGAATTTAGTTCCAAGTACACCAAAGCAAAAGGTAATTGGTTGTAAGTGGGTTTTTTATAGTCATGATGCTGATCTAACTCTTAAAGTGTTTAGTGATGCAGATTGGGCTGGAAGCAAAGATGACAGAAGATCCACAAGTGGATATGTGGTAATAGCAGGAAACAAGACATTAACATGGAGTTCAAAGAAACAGCCTACAGTTGCTTTATCTTCTACAGAGGCTGAGTATAGAGGTTTAGCATTGGCTACTACTGAGGTTATGTGGTTTAAAAAGTTGTTTCATGACTTGAATGTGCAGGTTGATGTACCACTGATATATGGGGATAACTTGAGCAGCATTCATATGACCTCAAATCCTATTTTTCATGCTAGAACAAAGCATATAGAGGTTCACTATCATTATGTTCGAGAGAAGGCCATGAACAATGAAGTGCAGGTTTCTTTTGTTGGAACAAAGGATCAAGTTGCAGATATCTTCACCAAATCCTTGGATGGACCAAAGCTTCAAAGATTCAACTATATTCTTGGCATGAAGGAAATACCCTTTGAAACTTGAGGGGGAGAATGTTGCGAACATTTGTTTTATGTAGGGTACAAGTTTCAAATTATGTAAATACCTTTGGGAAGTCTTCAAATACTTCAAGAAGGCTCATATTATTCATAAAATGTAGCAAAAATACCACGTGAGTTCTAGAACATGGTGAGTCAAATTAGTGAGTCACAAGGGAGCTTCAGTGGTGTCCTAGTGGAAGGTCGATGTGGCTAGTTCTCAAAGTCCATCAATACTTTGCTTATTTGAGCACTTGAGTCATGTAATACCTCCATCCAAGTGTCTACCACGAATTTAGATGTATTAGGAAGGTTTTAGATTAGTTTCCCATGCTATAAAAAGAGGAGAAAAGTCGTGATCTTGTGGGATGTCCAAGAGAGTCATATGTGTATCTCTACACTACTGTAGTTTTGTATGCAGAGATTGCAGAGCTTGTATCTCCCTCATTATATATCCAAATTACATGTTTGATAGCTCATTGGAAAGCTCTTACTGTCTACTTTGTTCCTGGAAATTTTCATAATCATTGGATGTGTGAGCTGAGAGCAATACTCTCTGCAAGTAGTGTGTGTTCTCTGTTTTTTATCCCTGCTGAAGGTCTCCATTAAACCTCAAACTTGCAGAGGTCATATCTCCTTGTGTATGTATCCAAATCATGTGTTCTTTGGCTTGTTAGAAAGCTCTTTAAGTCTACTTGTATTCTGGAAAGTTTCAAAGTCATTGGAGTTGTGAGTTAAGAGCAGTAGTCTCTGCAAGTGATGTGTGTCCTCAGGTTCATCTCTGTTTCAAGGTCTCCATTATAGCTGAATATTGGAGAGGTCATAGCTCATTGTGTATTTATCCATTTGAGGTGTTCTATATCTTGTTGTAAAGCTCTTAGAGTCTAGTTTATGTGTGTGAAACAGGTTTGGAAAATTCCAAGTGAGTAAAGAGAAATTTGCTCTGCAAGAAAATTGGTCTGTGCATACAAGTTTGTGAAAAAGTCAACTAGGTCCTGTTGGGTTTCACCTACTTCTAGATGTACTTTGGAGATCAATAAACTCCAACAAGAAGGTGATATCTTGCCCAACTATATCAGTGGTTGTTGAGTCAAGCTATATCAAGAAGCTCTTACAGAGGATATGCTACAGAGACTCAACACTGCTAAGAAGCGAAAAGAAGAAGAGTTAAGGGTTAGAGAAGAAGCACAGGCAGAGGCTAGAGAATGCATTAGGAGAAATAAGTTAAGACGCCTAGGTCTAGATATAGATAGTAAGGCCCCAAGATACCACATGGCTATGTGTCAAACATCAAGTGCAATTGTTTCTCGAATAATTGATTGACGTCCCTTTGTGAACATCGTAGTAGGACAAGGGAAGAATGCAAGGACTATGAGAGCATTGATTGACTCAGGTGCAGCAATTAGTGCAGTTAGACTTTCATACTACCAAGACTTGCAATTGAACATAAAGCCTATAGAAGCCTATCTCATAGGTTTGGGAGGTGTGGAAACCCCTTGTTTGGGAGAGGTGGAACTTCCCATCTACCTTCAAGATGTTCCAATGAAAGTCAACATGCTAGTATGTCATGATGAAGACATTATAGAGTCACTTGTCCTGGGTCAAGATTGGATTTACGACCATGCAGTCAACTTGAACCTACAACGTCAACTCCTTCAAGTTGGGGCACCTGAACAATGTATCACATTAGAATTAGAGAATTGCATGTGCACAAATCCAAGTAGCGCACATTCTCTTAGTTCTTCTGAAACTAATCTTTGTAAAGAAAATGTCGTGTGTGTCAAAAACCCTACGAAGCACAAGGACTCAATCATGGAAGAAAAATCTCAAAGGCGAGCAAACCCCTCTTCTTCTTCACATACTAATGCAAGTGTAACTCGACCAAAGAGGCAAGCAAAAATGACAACTGCTATATCAAGTAAACAGACGGAATTCAAGAAGAAAGAAGCTCAGGGCATGAAGCAGATTTGGGTATGAAAAGGAGAACAACCACTAGCCTTGCCACAACCCTTCCCAGTCAAGCAAGTCAACCATGCTAAAAGAAGCACCAAGAAACGAGGACCAGCTCAATCCTACAGTCTTTGACAAATTTGGGTACCAAAGCAATCGAGGGAGGCCGACCATAATAACGTACAAATTTGGGTGCCAAAGAAGTTAGTTGTAGCTCAACAAGGGCGATTACAAATGTGGGTACCCAAGACACTCTTACATGCGCAAACACCACAAATCTCCCTCACAAGCACAGTTTCCACAAAGACGCCAAGGAGAAGCAAGGGTCAACACCAAGCACAAAGAACCCAAGCAGATCAACCCACCTCTTCGACAAACATAAAAAGGCAACCAAAAAGGGTATGGGTGTGGAAGCCCAAAGTACCACTAGCTTCTAGAGAGCCAAAGAGCCAACAACGATGGATACCGAAATTCAGAAACCACCCAAAGATACAGAGGACAGAGCTTATGTCTATAGGGTCAAATACCATCCTGAAATGGATCCCTATAAGAAGGATTACATCATTTCAAGATCCACTAGCGACCTCGAACAAAGACTGCCTCAACATCCACCAACCACATTGAAAACCTCTACATGCAACAACCATGTGCCTTTGGCATAACCTTGTCTTTTGCACCATTCAGGTCATGCATTTCCAAAGTATGCATTAATATAGGGCCACATTACACGGCCATGCATAGACACAATTGAGGAACCCAGGCACATGCGACACATCTGACATACGTAAAATATTTTATTGATGCTAACACATTTTTCTTGTTTTATTCCATTGTTCCAAAAAAAAAACAGAATAGGATTGTGTGCTTGAAGAATCTCCAATGTGAACCATCAACAACAGAAGACAAGCTAATAGTCAATCACCATGATAGAAGTACAACACGAAGAGTTGAAGATCGATGGAACTTTCACCATGGTAAGAATTGTATGTTTCAACAACAACATGAACATGATCGATTAGGAAACCTCTTCATCGGCATACCCTTGAGCACTTAGCTCAAGACCCAACTTCTTGCACCATAATTCTTCCAATGAATTTCCCAAGTATGCATGCATAGGGCCACATTACAAGGCCATGCACAAGGCACATATCTTGTTAAACCCATGCACTAATGCACTTACCCATCATCCATTATGGGTTACAAGTACTTGGCATAAAAACGAGGAAAGCCATCTTTGGCAAAACTAGAGGACAGCATGGTGACAACTGCAAGAGCACACTCACAAAGACACCATCAAGCTAGCGTATAGGGAAGAAGTACATACAAAGGTAGCAATGACAAAATGATGAACCAGACAACTGCCCAAGCTACAATTGGAAGATGGACCACTCTTATGGATACATGATGGACACTATCTCTCCACACACTACATGGAACTACCACTACAACAAGGGTCTGTCTGGGACGACAGACTCTAGAGGGGGGGGGGGGAGTGTTGACAGTCAAGGTCACACACAAGCAGCAAAGCGCATCAATGAAGTGGACACACTAAAGAAGAAGGAGCATGTAGGGAGCTCCAAGAAGCACATGTCAAATTTTCAAAAGAAATCCCTATAGATATAGTGATTTTTATCACTAAAAACCATTCTAAATACCATTTTCTATTTTTATAAGTCCATTTTGTTCAAGCCTAGGAGTCCTCAAGCTTGAGGAGTATTAGAAGTATCATCCTACCAGTTTTCATAATTTTTAGACTCCGTTTGAGCCCCCAAATAAGCCTTGGAACCTATTTTTTAACTAGGCCGAACACTAGGTCTGGGAAGGGCCAAAACTACTCAAAAAACTATAAAAAGGGCTGGAGAGCTCATATTTGGGGTAGCTTGTTGTAGATTTCAGCTTTGTCACAGATTTCTTTGATAATCAAAGTCCTTCCATTGTTCCACCCTTTGCTCTTACCTTGTGTGCATGTGTGTGCATGTGTGTGTATGTGTGTGTATGCTTGTATGCTTTCACTCACGCACTTGTGCACTTCACTAACTCTTGGTCTTCATGCCGGACAACGTCTCCACGGATTGACATTTATGAGGTGAAACTCCTCACGTTGGTACTTGCCATTGTGCTAGAGTGACAAGGGGGAGCTGTTGGAGCAAGTCTATGACAAGCATAAGTATTGGTTTGAGTCCCACAAAGTCATAGAAGAAGCTTTAAAATGAAGACTATGTAAAGTTCACTTGTGAACTACCTCTTGTAACTTTTTGAAGTCTTACTTGATGTAAAAGTGAAAGAATCTTAAGTGGTTGAATCCACTTGATCAGAAGAGGAAAGAGAAGCCATGAGTTTGTGACTGATGGTAGTTGGAGAATCAAATCAATCACTAATAGATTGAAGAGTGATTGAGGGAAGTTAGGCTCCCAAGATCAACTATAAATACATGGTAGTTTTAGTCGTGGTTATGTGAAGACCTCCAAGAGCTGAGTTTTATGCCATATCAAGGTGTGATTTCAAGGCACACATATGTATTAGTAAGTCCATTGTATTGTACAATCAATATACTTTCATTTTCATGATCATTTGGGTTCATATCTTCATGTTCTTGTGAAGTGTATGGTTCACTGCCATATCTCTCAGTTTTCTTAGTCAGATTGCAGAGATGAGTTCTCTGAGCTTGGTGAATCATTTTTCAGCGATTTAACTTGGTAAAGTTAGCTCTCTAAGTCTACTATATGCTCACCAATGTGCATTACAATTGAACGTTTCAATCTTCAGCTATGATCATTTGAAGTCAACTATGTCACTTGGTTTTCTTCTTCTCTGGTAGCGCTCTCTTAGAACAGTAATTTTGTCAAAGCTGTTTCTCAGTGCCTACTTCACCATTTTCTTTTATTTAAAGCTTATTAGATTTAGAATGATGTCCCATATATGCTTACAAAATGTCATAATCATTTGATGCTTAAATCTTGAGATATTTGCATTTTACTGATCATGGGTTTGAGTACTGTTGTAGCCCGAGAAAATCGGGGTCATCCTATGACTTGCTAAGTTTGTTTCTCTTTGTGTAGTTCATCTTTTTTTATCAAATCACTCATGATTGTTAGCTTACTAAGTGTATAAGAGTTCCCCAAAAGGAATTAAGTTAATTGCTGTTGTGTCTAGAGAATTATTCAAAACTTTGGACAGGTGTACGAACATACATAACAAGTTTTTGGCTCTTGAATCTACTCCAACTTATCTGTTTTGATTCAACTTTTTGAGAGTGATCTTCCAAGGTACATAGGGTGTCTAATACATCCCTTGGCAAGCTAAAAGGGCCCACAACACATCTCTGGACTTCATTCGGCTGGTGTAGTGCAAAGTTTTTGTAGCACCACTTCATCTTCTTCAACTACAAATCCATCTCTTCACAGTTTTGATCTCGGAAACACGCTGAGTATGCTCACCAAAAATCGTGCGATTCTGAGACTACAATCAGCGAGGTGTTGATGATGCCCTAGATGAGGTGGTGACCTACTTTGATACCAATTGTTGGAGTTAGACGTCAGTGAAAGCATGCGAACAGCACAAGGAAGAAGAAGAAGCTTGGAGCACAACACACAATAATGAATGTATTACCACTATAATGTACAAAGATAAGTAACCCGTTATGGCAATAGGCGTATATACAAGCTGGGGGGAAAAAACCTCCTAAAGAGGGAAAAGTGTCCCAGTGGTCCTAGTGTGTTCACACACATCACTACCTAAATATATCAACAACAATGAGTTCATTAATGAAGTGCATACCTCTATCACTTACAATCTCAATAGGTAGTCCAAATCTAGTGAATATGTTTTCCAATAAGAACTTGGCTATAGTTAGAGCATCATTTTTCCTAGTGGCTTTTTCTTCTACCCATTTCATTAAATAATCGTTTACCTCTATAATGTATTCCACATAAGATCCTCTTGTTGGAGGACTAATTGGTCCAATGAAGTCGATTTTGCATTTTGAGAGAGATATTTCACTAGTCATTGGTCTTTAGGACATGTAGCCCATCATATTGGGTACTTGATTCATTGGCACACATCACAACTTTGTACATATGTTTCTGCATCCATGTGTAGGGTTGGCCACCATAATCCCACAAAGAGAATCATTTGTACAATCTTGTTAGCTGAAAAATTACCTCTCGCTACTCCAACATACAAAATTTCTAGTATGGTAAGATACTCTCCTTCATGCACACACAATTGTAACTATTTATCCTTCCCTCGTTTAAAAAATTGTTTCCCCAGATTCACATAATATTTGCTTAGTTCTTCTAGTGCTCGTGTCCTAGCTAGGCTAGCTTCTTTTGGATAAGTGTGTGATTTCAAGAAGTTCACTAGTAGCTTACTCCACTCAGGGGCTATCATTGAATAACAGATAGATGAATGTTCATCCGGTGTACTCTTCTAACACACTCAGCAATTTGTTACATGTTCATGTACATCCATTTGCATGTCCGACCAATACACTCCTAATCTCATAAATTCTTGTGTTGTTCCACTAACACCCTTATGTGATCTGCATTTGTTCTAGTGGGCTTGTTTGAGTAAACTGCTTCGTTCCTCATCCTCCAAACATCCTAGAAGTATTCCATTGGAATCTTTGTAGTACAAACTTCCTGCCCCAATGTGGAGGTTTCTTGCTTGCCAAAGTTTCTTATTACAGTTCAATATTGATCCTATGGTTAAGTCCATGTGTGAGTATAGGTAACAATTTTTCAGCTCATTTGGGACATACTTCAAGCTTGAACAAGTAGGTGTCTAGTAGCTCATCTACTACCCCGATTGGCAGTTCTCGATGTATTATTCTTGGCGAATGATCAGATCTTACATGTATGTTACCTTCCTTGACTACTACTTCAAAATAAAATTCCATCAGTAGTAGAAACCATCTTACCAGCCTTCCAATGTTACATGGTTTATTGACCAAGTACAATAGTGCTTGGTGATCAATAAAGAACTTGAATTTATTGGTTAACACGTAATGTCTAATTTTTTTCATAGTGTATACCATCCCTAAACCTTCTCCTTCAATGGTGGTTTGATTGCATTCTACCTTATTTAACTGTCTACGAGGCTATTGTTGATCTAGCTTTCCTTCATTTGTTGGTTGTGATAAGATGCATCCAATGGTGAGTTTGGATGCATCTACATGAATATGGAGCGATTTATTCCAATAAGGCACTTTCAAAATTGTTTTTGAACTCAATCTTCTTTCTAATTCATTGAAAGTCTTCTCACATTCTTCCATCCAAGTGAAGTGAGTTAGCCGCCCATATAAGAGTTCTACAATTACGATGTACATGTAAATAAATTGACGATAATATCCACAATGATGTTGATATATTTAGGTAGTGATGTGTGTGAACACTCTAGGACCGCCGGGGCACTTTTTTCCCTCTTTAGGAGGTTTTTTTTCCCCCGGCTTGTATATACGCCTATTGCCCTAATGGGCTACTTATCTTTGTACATTCTCTAGTAATACATTCAGTCTTGTGTGTTGTGCTCCAAGCTTCTTCTTCTTCCTTGTGTTGTTCGCGTGCTTCCGCAGACGTCTAACTCCAACAATTGGTATCAGAGCAGGTCGTTGCTTCTTCTAGGGCGCCGTCTACACTCCTCCGTTTGCAGTCTCAGATTCGCACAAAATTTGGTGAGCATACTCAGGGTGTTTCCGAGATCAAAACATCTTCGCTTTGTGGTGCCGAAATCGCGATCTGAGCTCGTTTCGGCCTCCGAACGCACTATCGCAGTGCTTGTGCAGGCTATTTCGTCCTTTTGTGCCAAAGCTATATACCAGTTTTTGTTCGCCAGTTTAAGCGTCTCGAAGTCTGCTACAGGTCTAGCAGAACTCATCTGGGCAGTTCTGTTCAACTTTTTGAGATACGGTCAATTTTCTGCATCAAGGTATTTTAGTCACCGGCCATGGCTGAAAGCAGTGATGTATTCCGTATGTTGGCTGTTGAGGATAAGTTGGATGGTACCAACTACCCATTATGGGCTTATATGATGTGACATGTACTGGTTGCAAAAGGATTGTGGAACATTGTGCAGGGTGTTGAAAGACGTCCTGTTACACCTGTAACGACAGGTACTGCAAATACAGGTGTTGGAGCTGATGAAGATGGTGTCGAAGATGATATTCCACAGATTCCTGTTCGTGCTGTTGTTTCTGTTGCACCTACTGCAGAGCAGATTCGTTGGGATGGCAGAGATGCCCAGGCACATGCATTGATAGCTTTGTCTGTCAAACGTGCCATTATTCCTCATATTCGCTCTTGCAGAACAGCAAAGGATGCTTGGGATACACTTACCACTTTGTACTAGGCTAGGAATGAGGCTCGTGTTGCTTACCTCCGAAAACAGTTGGAGAGTGAGCACATGAATGAAGGTGATTGGATGGACAGTTTTCTTACAAAGATCAAAGACCTGAAGGAACAATTGATTTCTGCTGATGAGGTTATACCAGATAGCTCACTTGTGCAGACCGTTCTGAATGGCCTTCCTGATTCATATCAGAGTTTTGCCTCTACTCTTCGATTGATGATGAAAGGCAATCCGAATGCCTTGTCATTTGAGGAATTAGTCTTTGTTCTGTTGCAGGAAGATCAGTCCAGGCAGAACAGGTCCATTATGCGTGTTGCAGATCAAGCTTTCCTGGCTAGTCAGAAGAGCAAAGGAAAATGGAGCTCTTCTACTAGTAAGCAGAAATCTGCAAATGCTGCACAATCGAAGAACCAGGATAAAGATGAGAAGAAATCAGAAAAGCAGAAATTGTTCTGCAAGTACTGTAAAGGAAATGATCATATTATAAAGAACTGTCCAAAACTGGCTGCTAAAGAGGCAAAGAAGAAAGAGGCTTGAATGGTTGTTGCAGAGGCCTCTACACCAAAAACAGAGTCTGCAAATCTTGTGCAGGAAGAAGAATGGGCGTTTACTACTGTCTGCAGTTTTGACCCATCTTCTCATGATCAGTGCATGTCTGCAGTAGACTCAGATGTTTGGTACTTTGACAGTGGGGTGACCAAACATATTACCTCGCAGCGCAGTTTCTTCTCTTCACTCGAGTCTGCCCCTACAGGGAATACTATCACATGCGCCAATAACTCCTCTTATCCTGTTATGGGAGTTGGTAAGATCATTCTGACTACTGCTGATGGTAGTTCTTTCACTTTGTCAGATGCTTTATTTGTGCCAGGGATCAAAAAGAACCTGTTATCAGTTTCTGCATTAGCCAAGATTGGCTTGGTTGTGAAATTCGTTGATGACAGGTGTACAGTCCATGATCTCTCAAATGGCGATGTGATTATTGCTTCTGGCATTTTATGTCGTGGGCTGTATAAGCTCATAGACTATGAAAGATCTGTGAATGATTCGGCATGTGCAGTTCATGATTCTCAGGCTATGTCAGATGCAAAGCTTTGGCATGCACGCTTTGGTCATCTGAATTTTTCTAGTTTGTTACGCCTGCAGAAATCTGAAATGGTGTCCTCTTTGCCCAAACTTGAGGCACCTGGAAAACATGTTTGTGAAGGCTGTATTTTGGGCAAAATGCAGCGTTCTTCCTTTCCAAAAGATGGTTCAGTTCGGGCTATGCAGAAATTGCAGCTTGTACATAGTGATGTCTGTGGTCCTATGCAGACACCCTCTTTTGGAAATTACCTTTACTTCGTGACTTTCATTGATGATTTTTCCAGGCATGCATGGGTATATCCACTCAAAGCAAAGTCCGAAGTGTTCATGTGCTTCAAACAGTTTTTGGTTTTGGTTGAAAATCTGTCAGCATGTAAAATGGGCACCCTCCGTTCTGATCGAGGGGGGGAATATATGTCTTCAGATTTTACTGCATTTCTGGCTGAACGTGGGATAAAACACCAGTGTACAGTGCCGTATACACCTCAACAGAATGGAGTTGCTGAACGAAAGAACAGGTCACTCATGGAGATGGCGAGGTGCATGGTCAAAAGTCAGGCTTTACCACATAGTTTCTGGCTTGAGGCTGTCATGTGTGCAGCATATGTACTGAACAGGTGTCCCACCAAAGCGTTGCAGTCCATCACTCCATATGAGGCTTGGCATGACCGCAAGCCATCTGTTGCTCATCTGCGTGTTTTTGGTTGTTTGGCATATGCATTAGTGCCTGAACAACATCGCAGAAAATTTGATGATAAGGCAGTAAAATGTATTTTTGTTGGGTACAGTTCTGAAAGTAAAGGCTATCGTCTGTATCATCCACAGACTAAACGCATTCTGGTTAGCCGTGATGTTGTCTTTGTGGAAGATGCTATTCAGCCATTGCTTTCATGTACTAAGGAGACATCTGTTAGCTCCAAAGACATGTATGATACTTTGATGCCTCTTTTTACAGGTGGACAGGCTAGCGCTGGTCCTAATGAGGCAACTTCTCAGCCTTTGCAGGTTTCATATGATGATGCAGATCATTCCATTTCTGATGCAGATTTACATGATGCACTTGTTGATGAGAGAGCTGATATTGAACAGGCAAAAACTATGCCAAAATGGCTGGTGCAGACTTTGCGTGACAGCAAATTAGATACACCTTTGTCATATCGTACTCGTTCAGGCTCTCATAGTACCTCCTTTGCATCAGATTGCTATGCTATGGCTGCATCTAGTCTCTGTGATGAGAATGAGCCTGTTTCTTTTGATGAAGCACAAAATTCAGAAAATTGGATGGCTGCTATGCAATCTGAATATGATGCTATAATGAAGAATGGTACATGGTCTTTATGTGACTTGCCTCCTGGCAAGAAGGCCATTGGCACTAAGTGGGTATACAAGCTGAAGCGTAAATATGAAAGCACCTTATATGTTAAGCGTGCTAATGATGTGCTTTTGATCATTGTTGTCTATGTAGACGACATGCTGCTCACTGGTCCTCTTGAGAAGCATATTGCTCATTTCAAGGCTGATTTGCATGCCTCATTTGAGATGTCTGATTTGGGGCATTTGCATCACTATTTGGGCATTCAGTTTATGCAAGTTGATGGTGGAATGGCTTTGTGTCAAACGAAATATATTGACACATTATTGCAGCATTTTGGCCTTGAAGACTGTAAGCCTATTGCCACTCCTATGGAGACAGGTTTACGATTGAGTCTTCATGATGCTGGAGATGCATTTGATGTTGTTCTCTATCAGCAGGCCGTTGGATGCTTGATTTACTTATGCATTACTCGGCCAGATATTCAGTTTGCTGTCTCACAGATGAGCAGGTTTATGCATTGCCCAGGAGTCACGCATTGGAAAGCGGTTAAGCGCATCTTTCGCTACTTGAGTGGTACTCGGCTACTTGGGTTGTTTTATCCCAAGGGGGGATCACTACCGCCAGATTTGCATGCTTTTTTTGACTCAGATTGGGCTGGTTGCTATGACACTCGTGTGTCCACCAGTGGTTTTTTCTTCATGCTTGGTAGCTCATGTATATCTTGGTTGAGCAAGAAGCAGCCTACTGTGGCCACTTCCAGTTGTGAGGCTGAGTATAGGGCAGCTTTCACAGCGACTGTTGAGTGTGTGTGGCTCAGACGCCTTATGGCTGATTTGGGTGTTGGCCAGTCTTCTGCCACCACCATCTTCACTGAAAGTCAGAGCGCATTGGCAGTTGCGAGGAACCCTGTGTTCCATGCTCGCACTAAGCACATTGAGGTGCATTATCACTATGTCAGGGAGAGGTTCTCTGCTGGGGAGATCAGCTTGGCATATGTGCCCACGCAGGAGAACATTGCAGACCTTTTCACGAAGGCTCTGCCTAGGGAGAAGTTTGAAGCTTTCCGCAAAGCTTTGGGCTTACTTCCTTTTGTGGAGTGATTTCCACATAGCTCGGCACTTCCTTATACATGAGTGCCAGCTCCTTGTTCACCGCATCACTTCCAGGGGGGATTTGTTGATATATTTAGGTAGTGATGTGTGTGAACACTCTAGGACCGCCGGGGCACTTTTTTCCCTCTTTAGGAGGTTTTTTTTCCCCCGGCTTGTATATACGCCTATTGCCCTAATGGGCTACTTATCTTTGTACATTCTCTAGTAATACATTCAGTCTTGTGTGTTGTGCTCCAAGCTTCTTCTTCTTCCTTGTGTTGTTCGCGTGCTTCCGCAGACGTCTAACTCCAACAAATGATCCATAAAATCTTGTACTTCCTTCACATTTCTAGGCCTTAGTAAGTCCAATATAACCTTAATTTTGTCTTCATTGGTCAAAATGCCATTTTTGGAGACTTTATGTCCCAATATTTTTCCTTGTCTTACCATGAAGACACATTTTTCTAGTTTCAAATAAACTCTATATTGCCTACACTTGTTGAATATTTTTCTTAATTCTAGGATGTGGGAAATATGTTGAGAAGAGTATGTACATAGGTTGTCTACATAGACTTCCATGCTTTTCCTGAGGAATTCCTTAAATACATGGCACATTAATCCTTGGAAAGTAGCTTGGAAATTTGTTATACCAAAGGACATAAGCCTAAATGCATATACACCCCATTCAGTAGCAAAAGTGGTCTTATGTTGGTCTTCAATAGCAATTGATACTTGATTGTACCTTGAGAATCCATGAAGGAAGCTGCAAACTTCCTTGCTTGCTACCCTTTCCAAAAGATTGTTTGTAATGGGTAATCGATACTTATCCTTGATGGTGGCAACATTAACACTTTGAGGTTAATAAAAACCCTAAGCTTTCCATTTTTTTTGGTACCACTTCCAAAGGTGAAACCCATTCAGTATGTTCAATTTTGTGTATAAATCCAACTGCTAATAGTTTGTTTATTTCCTCTTTGATCTTGGCTGAATATACAAAATTCTATGTGTGTGATCTTTGCTTCAAGGGTTTGAGGAGTCATCAAAATTCCATGAGAACATATATAGGGATCTACACCTTTCAGGTCCTTGTAGGTCCAAGTGAATACATCTCTATATTCTCGGATTAAAGCGATGAGTTCTTGTTCCTCTTCTAAGGACACATCCCTGCCAATGTAAGTACATATTTCCTCTTCTCCTTCTATAGTGACTATTACCTTCTTGTTTTGTTCCTTGTTGTCATATTTTGTTCCCTCTTAAACCTCTCTCTTAGGCATTTGGATAAATGTTTTCCTTTCTTTCACTTCATACTGTTTGAAGTGTTTGGGCACTTTGAATGATTCATGAGTTAAGTCTTCATGAATTTTGTTTCTCCCCAATCTAGGTTTTTCTTGATATTCTTCTAAAGATAATACTTTCGTGTTTTCTTTGGTATCTTCCATTTCTACATCCTTTAGGTGTTGTGCCTCTGAGTTAAACTTAGGATAGATTTCTATGCTCTCCTAGCCTTGTTTCCATTCCTTTTCTATAATTTCACCTTAAAGGGCTACCATGCACAAATTTACATGATCTCATTCTTCATCTACACACTCATTCATGGTTAATATGTCTTCATTTATGCATACGTCCAAGGTAGCTAATATTTCCATCGATCCGTGTGGCTCAAATGCTTCATCAAGAAATATTTGGGCCATGAAGGACTTCTATTGATCTATAGCTCCTATGTCCTACTTTCCATGAGTCTAATATCGTTTACTCTCTTTTAGCTACCATTGAGATCCATAGTTGTGTGTCTTTATTCATCCAGGACTGATTACTTGATCCCGCACTATGGATTGATATCTAAGTCTTTATGTATGGGATTCCATTTTAGAGGTGGGACATCTTGATATGCAAATGTATGGAGATTTAACTTAATGGTTGTACCTTGGTGGTGGAAGTACAACACATCTCTTCCCCAATCTTGAACTACCTTTAGCTATCACATGAACGGCCTTCCCAAGAACATCTCATAGTTACTTGCCTTACCAAATTGAAAAATAGTTAAAGCATGTTCAAATTCTACTCCACAAGTGGTTAGGATTACATTCTCTAGGAGTCCTAATGGTCTTTCTACATGACCATTTTCTAGTTGTAACTTCATTCTAGTCGATCGTAGAGTTGGCTTTCCCCATTTTTCACATAATTCCTTGGTTGTTATTCCTACTCCAGCTCCTGTATCTAAAATAGCTTTGTTCATATATCCTCAATAATTAATAGGGAGGCATGTATTTCCTTCATCCCCTTCATTGAAATCTCCAAACTTTTCTACGGGTATTTTGATTGTAGATGTTTCTGCACCATGTCCTCCTTGATTGGCTTGTTTGGTTCCTTCGAATTCAAAATCTCTTCCATAGTTGGGCTTAACTTGTAACAATTCTTCTATGGTTATGGAAAATTCTTCTATGGTTATGCTTAACTTACTCCTTGTCAATTCCTGTAAATTGTTTGATGCTTCTTCTAAGGGCTTCTTCTCTTTGCCTCTTATCGTTAGTGCATGAAAGAATTATGATCTTTGCTCAAATTCTCCAGTGTAGTTTGGAAGTGTAGTTAGGCTAATTGCCTCCTTTCGATTATGATCTAGTTTGATAATTCCTCAGATTCTACTTCTCATTCCATCATCTATTGGTTCTTAGAAGCATCTAATTCTACGAAAGGAGGGATCTCCCCTTTAGTCTTCTTCCATCTATATTCCTAAACTTTGGCCCACATATCATATGGTCAATTAGCTTCCCAACCTCTAGAATTAGAGAATTTTTTGCCTCACTCTCACAACCTAATTCTTCTTCAACCTCCTTGGTTTGGGTAGGTTACTTTTGTTGTGAGTTGAAGGTTTCTACACATCCTTGAAATTTTTCTTCTAGTATTTTAGTCTTTGGGAGGGTTGGTATTGATCATTTTAGCATTTTCTGAGAAATTTCAATTAACTGCTTGAATATTTTGAGTCTTTCCCATTAAGATCTCCTCACATATAAGTTCTTTCATGTTGGTCTAGACTAGGTCAGTCTCTATTCTAGATCGATAATCTTTTAACCACATATTTAGGTCTTCATGCATAGGATCCACTAGAATTGATCTTGTTTGCTTCTCCAATTGTTTCTCAATCACCACATTCCTATTCCTAATGGTTGAATCAATTATTTTGAGTTTGTTCTCTTTTACAATCTTTTCTTTCTCTTCAGCCCTTTTAATAATCTACTTGTTTTCTATGTTTTCTTGTCTTGTCTTCCATCTTTGAGTTTTTTTCAGTCTTGAAGTTTCTTTTGGTTCTTCTGAGTCTTCTAGAATTTGAGGTGAAGACTCTAGCTCATCCTCAATCTTAGGAAGGTGACACTTTATTAGGGTTTTTAGGGCAATCTTTGAACAAATGTTCCTTGCCACAATTGTTTCAATACCCCTCCTAGACCCATGGGGGTGGTGGGTGGTATGGAATTAAATGATCTCCTCCACATCTATATCATAGTCCTCTCAATGAAGGTGGTCTTGCTGCAAGTCTACTTGGCACTAGGGATCTTGGAGGGCTATACATAGGATTAGCATATTCTCCTCCATATGAGCTCTCATAACCTTCATTCCCATAATATAAAAAATCACTCAGTGTTTGCATTTGTTTCATGTAAACTAAGGTTCTTAAGGTCCCATTGATCAAGTCATCTAAGAACAGAGATATCATCTTTTGTTGAGTGGGTCTCTCTATCAAGGGGCACCTATCCACATATTGGTTGAATCCTCAAGCTGCTAACTTTACAAATTCATTAGGTTGTTTGAAAATATGGATTAAGGAAGAGGATTTATGTCTAATACCCCTCTTTGTGAATTCACCAATGAAATCTTCAAAGAATGGTTCCATATTCACAAAGCAATTGGGATCCAATGGTGGGAACCACCTCAAAATAGTTCTAGTAAGAGTGAGACCAAAGCACTCATATTGGACAAAAATATTATCCACCTATTTAGTATGTATCACTTGCTTAAACTCAGCCATGCAATCATAAGGGTCTCTTGAACCATCAAAGCGATTTCTTACACACTTGGCTACTTGGACTGTCTTAGTAGTCCAAGTAGTTGCTTTCTCTCCCTTGGAAATGCTTCACATGCTTCATCAAGTAGTTGCACATATCTCCTTCCATGCCTAGCCAAATGTGAAGGCTTGGATATTTGCACCAACAGAAACCTCCATGGTTACATATCTAGAGATGGGATGATGACAATCCTCAGAAGCAAACGACAAACAACTCAAGAAGAACAAGGGACATTCACCACATGGTGCTCAAAGGATGCTCTAGGTAGGCTATATATTCTTAACTCAATCTTTGATTTTTTTTACTTCCACACAAGGAGTTGCAAGACTTCACAAGATAGCTAGTATGCTCTTGAAACATTCTTTTCATCAAGTACCAAGGCAAGAAAGAATCAACTATGGGTAGAGTTCGCCACACTCAAGAAGATGCCCAAGCAAAGTGTAACTGATTTTTTCACCAAGATGAAGGACCTAACAGATCAACTTGGAAGTATTGGAGAAGTCATTGATAATGAGTAGATAGTAAGGCAAGTGATCAATGGAATAAAGGTAGGTGATAAATGGAAAGCTTTCACCATAGCCATGGACCTCTACATGGACATGCAGGTTCTTGATTTCAACACCCTCATGGGACAATTGTTCACACATGAGGCAAAGCTTATGTAGAATGGAGACAACTCAAAAGGTAATCAATCATCTACCCTATCTACAAACAAGAACAAGAATAAAGATAGCAAAAGCAAAGGTTAAAAGTCTGATGATGAGGACAACACCTCTCAAGCAAACTTTGTAGGTAGAGGTAGAGGCTCAAGAGGAAGAGGTAGCGGAAGAAGACAAGGTAGGGGATGATCACAAAACTCCTCTCCATGTGCCATATGTGGCTTAACTAATCACATTACTAAGAATTGTATTAGGAATCCTAGAAATTGAAGAGGAAAAGGTTACAACAAAGGAGGACATGGAAGCTCAAGAGGTTGATTCAACAACAATAATGGTTAAATTAATAATAATTATCAAGGAGAATACAGAGGAAGGACAGACTACAAGAATTATGAAAATGATCAAACTCAAGAGGATTCATTACTTCTGATGAATATGATTATGAAACAAGGTAAAGCAGATGAACATGTATTCTATATAGACTCAAGTTCTTCAAATCATCTAGTAGGGAATGTAGCTCTACTCTTAGACTTAGAGGACCCAAGGAATAAACATGAAGTCCAAGCAGGAGATGACACAAGGCATCTATTGGAGAAGATAGGCAATGTGAAGACTTCAGATGGTAACATGAAACTATTGAGAAAGGTATTCTATGTGCAAACCATCACCAAAAATCTCATAAGTGTAGGTCAGATTGTTGAAAAAGGATTGAAGGTCACATTCACAAAGAATGGAGCATTTGTTGAGAATCCACATTAAGAATTCAAGAGGATAGCAAGAGGAAAAAAGTCAGGTAGACTATTTACTTTTGAGCTCCAAGATACTAGGAACATTGCATTGTTCAATTATGGTAGTCAAACCTTATCAAAATTGGAAATATAGCACAAGAGGTTAGCTCATATAGGTGAAAAAGCTCTAAAGAAAATTAGTAGGGATCAAAGTGTGCTTGGTCTACCAAACATCTCCAAACAACACATGATTTACAAATGTAGTGCTTGTCAACTTGGCAAGTCTCATAGGCAACCATTCACAAAGAATGGATACATTCATGGAGACCTATTGGAGCTGGTCCATACAGATGTATGGGGGACAAGCAAGGAGCCTTCAATCTTTGGATCTAGGTATTATGTGTCATTCATTGATGATTGTAGTAGATGAACAATACTATATTTTATGAAGCATAAAGATGAAGTGTTCTCTTGTTTCAAGCAATATCTAGCACTTGTAGAAAATCCAACAAATAAGACTTTGAAGAGGCTAAGGTTAGATGGACAGGGAGAATATTTCTACCATGACTTCGATTCTTATCTCTAAGAGAGAGGAATCAAAAGAGAGATTACAACCAGGCATACTCCAGAGGAAAATGGAGAGGTAGAAAGAAGAAATAGAACCATAGTGGAGGCTACAAAATCAATGCTAACTGAGAAGAAGTTGCCCAATTACCTATGGGTAGAGGCTATATCTATAGCCACCTATTTGATCAATAGATTCACAACAAAAGCATTAGATGGGATGACACCATATGAAGCATGGAATGGAAGAAGACCTACCCTTGGTCATCAAGATCTTTGGGTGCTTAGCATATGCACACATACCTTCACAAATCAGAGGCAAATTGGATCCAAAGGCAGAGAAATGAAATTTATAGGTACAAAGCAAGGCTTGTAGCCAAAGGATTTGCACAAACCCAAGGCATTGACTATGAAGAGACATTCTCACATGTGGCAAAAATGCCCACAATTAGAGAACTTATGAGTATAGCATCTTCCAAGAATCGGAATACCTATCAAAGGGATGTTAAAAATTCTTTTTCTAAATGGTTGGATTTTAGAGGATATGTGTTGGGGGATTCTTGGACAAGAAGGGATTTGAGTGTTTGTAGGAGAAAAGGGAAAGGAAAGAAGAGAAAATACACATTGGAAGCCTCTGCTGATTGATTATAATAAGGCAATTACAATGGGGATGCACAATACACTAAAATGCTTCTATGCAAAATCCCACAGAGTGCTCAAGTACAAAATACCAAATACCCAAAGTCTTGTGAATTCTTGCTGCTGCCGAACTCCTCTGCACCAAACCTCCACCTTCTCCAAGCCTACACTTGTGCACACCTTGCACCAAGCTTCCAATAAGGGGGAGGGCTAGACACCTTCTGTCGGCATGCGCACACTTCAGCAAGACCTTGGGATCCTTGGGAGACAAGCTTAGCACTCCTCTGCACACTTCCTTGGTCACTCTTCAACCACACCTTGCACTTCACTTCTCTGCGTCGCACACTGTGTATCTCTTGCACTTCTCTCTCTTGCTTTACTTAGACTATGCTCACTCTTGCTTCCACTTAGGATGGTCCAAGAATAGTCCTTGCCTTGATTTGAGTGTGTCGATTCATGTACGCTCCTAACTGCAAGAGTATCTTGGTGCTCACTTTGATGTCCCAAGATTGTCTTCACAAGTGGCAGCCAATGACTCCCTGTTTTGTCCTATAGTGACTTTAGACTAAAACCAAAATTTTAATTGGGGGTCCATACTTTCACTTCTGCGTATGCTGCCGCTTCACATACCTTCACATTTCCTTTAAGTCTTCACTTTTGCACATAAGAGAGAGTTCACTTGAACCTTCCAAAATACTTTAAAAAACACTTTGAACCTTAGGGAAATTAGAGAAAATACCTTTGCAACCTGCAACCCACTTTCTCCAATTTACCCTTTGTGGACAATTAATTGTGCACTACCTGTGCACTTTGACACCTGCACTTTAGCACTTTGACTTTGCACCTGTTGACTTCGACCTTGACTTTAATGACTTTGACCTTTTGACTTTGACTTTGGTTGACTTTGACTATGGTTGACTTTGACCAATATGACTTTTATGGGCTCAACAATATGTATGTGGCTCAACATCCTAACTTTGAAGATCAATTATATCCAAAATATGTATGTAGGTTAAGGAAAGCCTTGTATGGCTTGAAGCAAGCTTCTAGAGCTTGGAATCATAGGCTTGTCACTTACTTGTAGGGTAAAGGTTTTATGGTAAGCAAGGCAGATCCTTCCCTCTTTATCAAGAGGAACTGTTGGAGTTAGACGTCTACGGAAGCATGCGAACAGCACAAGGAAGAAGAAGAAGCTTGGAGCACAACACACAAGACTGAATGTATTACTAGAGAATGTACAAAGATAAGTAGCCCATTAGGGCAATCGGCGTATATACAAGCCGGGGGAAAAAAACCTCCTAAAGAGGGAAAAAAGTGCCCCGGCGGTCCTAGAGTGTTCACACACATCACTACCTAAATATAACAACAAATCCCCCCTGGGAGTGATGCGGTGAACAAGGAGCTGGCACTCATGTATAAGGAAGTGCCAAGCTATGTGGAAATCACTCCACAAAAGGAAGTAAGCCCAAAGCTTTGCGGAAAGCTTCAAACTTCTCCCTAGGCAGAGCCTTCGTGAAAAGGTCTGCAATGTTCTCCTGCGTGGGCACATATGCCAAGCTGATCTCCCCAGCAGAGAACCTCTCCCTGACATAGTGATAATGCACCTCAATGTGCTTAGTGCGAGCATGGAACACAGGGTTCCTCGCAACTGCCAATGCGCTCTGACTGTCAGTGAAGATGGTGGTGGCAGAAGACTGGCCAACACCCAAATCAGCCATAAGGCGTCTGAGCCACACACACTCAACAGTCGCTGTGAAAGCTGCCCTATACTCAGCCTCACAACTAGAAGTGGCCACAATAGGCTGCTTCTTGCTCAACCAACATATACATGAGCTACCAAGCATGAAGCAAAAACCACTGGTGGACACACGAGTGTCATAGCAACCATCCCAATCTGAGTCAGAAAAAGCATGCAAATCTGGCGGTAGTGATCCCCCCTTGGGATAAAACAACCCAAGTAGCCGAGTACCACTCAAGTAGCGAAAGATGCGCTTAACCGCTTTCCAATGCGTGACTCCTGGGCAATGCATAAACCTGCTCATCTGTGAGACAGCAAACTGAATATCTGGCCGAGTAATGCATAAGTAAATCAAGCATCCAACGGCCTGCTGATAGAGAACAGCATCAAATGCATCTCCAGCATCATGAAGACTCAATCGTAAACCTGTCTCCATAGGAGTGGCAATAGGCTTACAGTCTTCAAGGCCAAAACGCTGCAATAATGTGTCAATATATTTCGTTTGACACAAAGCCATTCCACCATCAACTTGCATAAACTGAATGCCCAAATAGTGATGCAAATGCCCCAAATCAGACATCTCAAATGAGGCATGCAAATCAGCCTTGAAATCAGCAATATGCTTCTCAAGATGACCAGTGAGCAGCATGTCGTCTACATAGACAACAATGATCAGAAGCACATCATTAGCACGCTTAACATATAAGGTGCTTTCAGTTGGACTGTTCTCAAAACCATGTGCAATCAGATAGGCATGTATTTTCTCATACCAAGCACGTGGTGCTTGCTTTAAACCATATAACGCCTTCTTTAACCTGCACACCTGGTTTTCATGCCCTTTCTGCACAAAGCCACGGGGCTGAAAAACATACACTTCTTCATGCAAGTCATCATTCAGAAATGCTGTTTTAATGTCCAACTGATGTACATTCCAACCATGATGGGCTGCAAGTGCACAAATGCTCCGAACAGTAGTCATACGGCATGTAGGTGCAAAGGTCTCATCAAAATCAATGCCTCTTTCCTGCGCATAACCCTTTGCAACAAGCCTAGCCTTATACCTGTCAACTGTACCATCAGGTTTACGCTTCAGCTTGTATACCCACTTAGTGCCAATGGCCTTCTTGCCAGGAGGCAAGTCACATAAAGACCATGTACCATTCTTCATTATAGCATCATATTCAGATTGCATAGCAGCCATCCAATTTTCTGAATTTTGTGCTTCATCAAAAGAAACAGGCTCATTCTCATCACAGAGACTAGATGCAGCCATAGCATAGCAATCTGATGCAAAGGAGGTACTATGAGAGCCTGAACGAGTACGATATGACAAAGGTGCATCTAATTTGCTGTCACGCAAAGTCTGCACCAGCCATTTTGGCATATTTTTTGCCTGTTCAATATCAGCTCTCTCATCAACAAGTGCATCATGTAAATCTGCATCAGAAATGGAATGATCTGCATCATCATATGAAACCTGCAAAGGCTGAGAAGTTGCCTCATTAGGACCAGCGCTAGCCTGTCCACCTCTAAAAAGAGGCATCAAAGTATCATACATGTCTTTGGAGCTAACAGATGTCTCCTTAGTACATGAAAGCAATGGCTGAATAGCATCTTCCACAAAGACAACATCACGGCTAACCAGAATGCGTTTAGTCTGTGGATGATACAGACGATAGCCTTTACTTTCAGAACTGTACCCAACAAAAATACATTTTACTGCCTTATCATCCAATTTTCTGCGATGTTGTTCAGGCACTAATGCATATGCCAAACAACCAAAAACACGCAGATGAGCAACAGATGGCTTGCGGTCATGCCAAGCCTCATATGGAGTGATGGACTGCAACGCTTTGGTGGGACACCTGTTCAGTACATATGCTGCACACATGACAGCCTCAAGCCAGAAACTATGTGGTAAAGCCTGACTTTTGACCATGCACCTCGCCATCTCCATGAGTGACCTGTTCTTTCGTTCAGCAACTCCATTCTGTTGAGGTGTACACGGCACTATACACTGGTGTTTTATCCCACGTTCAGCCAGAAATGCAGTAAAATCTGAAGACATATATTCCCCCCCTCGATCAGAACGGAGGGTGCCCATTTTACATGCTGACAGATTTTCAGCCAAAACCAAAAACTGTTTGAAGCACATGAACACTTCGGACTTTGCTTTGAGTGGATATACCCATGCATGCCTGGAAAAATCATCAATGAAAGTCACGAAGTAAAGGTAATTTCCAAAAGAGGGTGTCTGCATAGGACCATAGACATCACTATGTACAAGCTGCAATTTCTGCATAGCCCGAACTGAACCATCTTTTGGAAAGGAAGAACGCTGCATTTTGCCCAAAATACAGCCTTCACAAACATGTTTTCCAGGTGCCTCAAGTTTGGGCAAAGAGGACACCATTTCAGATTTCTGCAGGCGTAACAAACTAGCAAAATTCAGATGAACAAAGCGTGCATGCCAAAGCTTTGCATCTGACATAGCCTGAGAATCATGAACTGCACATGCCGAATCATTCACAGATCTTTCATAGTCTATGAGCTTATACAGCCCACGACATAAAATGCCAGAAGCAATAATCACATCGCCATTTGAGAGATCATGGACTGTACACCTGTCATCAACAAATTTCACAACCAAGCCAATCTTGGCTAATGCAGAAACTGATAACAGGTTCTTTTTGATCCCTGGCACAAATAAAGCATCTGACAAAGTGAAAGAACTACCATCAGCAGTAGTCAGAATGATCTTACCAACTCCCATAACAGGATAAGAGGAGTTATTGGCGCATGTGACAGTATTCCCTGTAGGGGCAGGCTCGAGTGAAGACAAGAAACTGCGCTGTGAGGTAATATGTTTGGTCGCCCCACTGTCAAAGTACCAAACATCTGAATCTACTGCAGACATGCACTGATCATGAGAAGATGGGTCAAAACTGCAGACAGTAGTAAACGCCCATTCTTCTTCCTGCACAAGATTTGCAGACTCTGTTTTTGGTGTAGAGGCCTCTGCAACAACCATTCCAGCCTCTTTCTTCTTTGCCTCTTTGGCAGCCAGTTTTGGACAGTTCTTTATAATATGATCATTTCCTTTACAGTACTTGCAGAACAATTTTTGCTTTTCTGATTTCTTCTCATCTTTATCCTGGTTCTTCGATTGTGCAGCATTTGCAGATTTCTGCTTACTAGTAGAAGAGCTCCATTTTCCTTTGCCCTTCTGACTAGCCAGGAAAGCTTGATCTGCAACACGCATAATGGACCTGTTCTGCCTGGACTGATCTTCCTGCAACAGAACAGAGACTAATTCCTCAAATGACAAGGCATTCGGATTGCCTTTCATCATCAATCGAAGAGTAGAGGCAAAACTCTGATATGAATCAGGAAGGCCATTCAGAACGGTCTGCACAAGTGAGCTATCTGGTATAACCTCATCAGCAGAAATCAATTGTTCCTTCAGGTCTTTGATCTTTGTAAGAAAACTGTCCATCGAATCACCTTCATTCATGTGCTCACTCTCCAACTGTTTTCGGAGGTAAGCAACACGAGCCTCATTCCTAGCCTGGTACAAAGTGGTAAGTGTATCCCAAGCATCCTTTGCTGTTCTGCAAGAGCGAATATGAGGAATAATGGCACGTTTGACAGACAAAGCTATCAACGCATGTGCCTGGGCATCTCTGCCATCCCAACGAATCTGCTCTGCAGTAGGTGCAACAGAAACAGCAGCACGAACAGGAATCTGCGGAATATCATCTTCGACACCATCTTCATCAGCTCCAACACCTGTATTTGCAGTACCTGTCGTTACAGGTGTAACAGGACGTCTTTCAACACCCTGCAAAATGTTCCACAATCCTTTTGCAACCAGTACATGTCGCATCATATAAGCCCATAATGGGTAGTTGGTACCATCCAACTTATCCTCAACAGCCAACATACGGAATACATCACTGCTTTCAGCCATGGCCGGTGACTAAAATACCTTGATGCAGAAAATTGACTGTATCTCAAAAAGTTGAACAGAACTGCCTAGACGAGTTCTGCTAGACCTGTAGCAGACTTCGAGACGCTTAAACTGGCGAACAAAAATTGGTATATACCTTTGGCACAAAAGGACGAAATAGCCTGCACAAGCACTGCGATAGTGCGTTCGGAGGCCGAAACGAGCTCAAATCGCGATTTCGGCACCACAGAGCGAAGATGTTTTGATCTCGGAAACACGCTGAGTATGCTCACCAAATTTTGTGCGAATCTGAGACTGCAAACGGAGGAGTGTCGACGGCGCCCTAGAAGAAGCAACGACCTGCTCTGATACCAATTGTTGGAGTTAGACGTCTGCGGAAGCACGCGAACAGCACAAGGAAGAAGAAGAAGCTTGGAGCACAACACACAAGACTGAATGTATTACTAGAGAATGTACAAAGATAAGTAGCCCATTAGGGCAATCGGCGTATATACAAGCCGGGGGAAAAGAACCTCCTAAAGAGGGAAAAAAGTGCCCCGGCGGTCCTAGAGTGTTCACACACATCACTACCTAAATATAACAACAGGAACCACTAAGAGCTCATATACCTTTGTGTATATGCAGATGATATAATCATTACAGGAAGTGATGCAGATTGAATGAGAAGGATCAAGACTCAAATGAAGGAAGAGTTCAAGATCGGTGATCTTGGCCTTATCACATACTTCCTAGGTTTGGAAGTGGTATATATAGAGAAAGGTATTGTAACAAGTCTTCTAATCTTGAATCACAATCCCACACAGAATAATAGACTTCGACACAACAAGATATAAAGAAGAAAAACAGAGTATATGCAAAACAAGAAGAGAGAGAATTTTATTATCTCTGCAGATTTACAAGTAGTTCTGATTTGTGTTACAAAATCTATCAAATAGCTTCAATGTGAAGCCTCATCCACCTGACCACCCGCGAGCTGATCTCAATCCAAATCTCAATCCGAATCTCAATCACAATCACAATCACAATCACAATCTCAATCCCAATCTCAATCTCAATCGCAATCTCAAAAGCCAAAAACGATCGGATCAATGTATGACCATCGTCCTTCCTTATCTCTCAGCCTTTCATCTTTTTGGATCTCCCCTTTTGCCAGTGCATGACCAATCACACCTTCCTAGACATGCACTCTTAGAATTTGCATGCCACAAGATAGTGTCTTTTCGCATGTCTCATGCAAGACTTCTAGACCACCCATGCATCTACTTTTCATGTCCACCTCAGGAATCGTACCTGCAAAAATAG
The DNA here is from genome assembly GCA_020310875.1 of Ceratopteris richardii. Classification (NCBI taxonomy): domain Eukaryota; kingdom Viridiplantae; phylum Streptophyta; class Polypodiopsida; order Polypodiales; family Pteridaceae; genus Ceratopteris; species Ceratopteris richardii. The sequence goes on from CM035410.1 coordinate 182,371,492, forward strand.
AGGTGATCCCTACCACACACTCACACACACGTCAATCACCTAAAATAACCCATATATCCATGTGCATTTTCTAAATCCGTGAACATGAATAAGATGAATGAAGGCTTCTCTCTTTTTTTTTAAGTGTTGGAAAATGGAACTTTTCCAAGCCATGTAACTCAAAAACGGTGAGGAATTAGCTTAAGCTTGTGAGACACAAGAATATTTAGTTCGTCAATCTGTACAATAGTGCTAGAGATGCCTCACATCCAAATCTGCTTCTAGATATCACTTTTGGACCCTCCAAAATCAGAAATTCTAGAGAGAGATGAAAAAACATGAAAAATCTCATCATTAACCTATCTTCATGGGACCAAATGAGACATAAAACATAGGAACTACAAAAAGTTCAATCAAGTAAAGTTTTTCTACTAAGAGTAGTCTACTTTTCTCTCATACAACACTTTTTCAAATTCTTTCATCTTCATGCTCAAATTTAACACACAAATTTCATGCGACAACTTTCTAGAGAGAGAATGTAAAAACTTATTGCTAAAAAATTTTGTAGACATGATCAAAATATCCTAAACATAAAATTTCATTATTACCTACACTTTTTTTTGGGTGGGAAAATCAATATGGCAGGTATATTCCTAACTCAGAGAAAGTACATTGGAGATATGCTTACCAAGTTCAAGATGGAAAATACAAAGATTGTAGGTACACCCATGGAGGTAAATCTAAAGCTAAGTGCACATGAAGGTGAGTTAATTGAAGATGTGACTAGTTACCAAATCCTTGTTGGAAGCTTGAATTATGCTACTCTAACTAGAGTAGATATATGCTCTGGAGTTAGTGTGCTAAGTCAATTCATGCACACCCAAAGGAAGCCTCACATGGAATCAGCCAAGAGAATCCTAAAGTATTTGAAGGATACAATTAATGAAGCATAATACTATCCATATACATCTGATTTAGATGTTAAGCTCTTCTCTGATGCAGATTGGGCAAGCTCTAAAGATGACAGGAGAAGCACATTAGGTTACCTTAATTTTGCAAATACAAAATTAATCTCATGATCTTCCAAGAAGCAACCTACATTTTCTCTCTCATCAATAGAAGCTGAATACACAAGAATTGCAAATGCTACACAAGAAGCTATGTGTATTAAGACCCCACATTGAGATTTAGGGTTGAATGCTTCTACTCCACACATATTTGGAGACAACATTAGTTCATTACATCTTGTTGCAAACCCTATCTATCATTCCAAGACAAAAAATATAGAGGTTCATGACCACTATGTCAAAGAAAAGATCATGAGTAAGGAGATACAACTCTCATATGTGTCTACACAACAACAATGTGCAGATATGATGAAAAAGACATTGGATGGAAGTAAATGAAACAGGTTCAAATCAATGATTGGATGACAAGAAAGCATGGATCGAAGAATCAAGAATCTTAGGCTTGAGGGGGAGTTGTTGGTACATTTAGTAAGCGTAAGTTCATTGCTAAAGTCATGGGACTACACACCTATTTTATCTCTTCACAAGGATGAACTATAGTCATTTTAGCATAGTTACTTTGGATAAATGTAAAAGCAAAAGAAACAAGGAATCTTGTGAAGTTTGCGAGTTGAACCCATGACTCATGTGGTAGGAAGAATAAATTCAAATCATCCCTAAAGTGGAGGATCATTTTTAGGTGAAGGAAAATTCAAATTCAAACTCAAATTATGAGTATAAAAAGACATTCTTTTAGTCATGGGCAAGATGATCCATTATGAGTGAGTTTGACCTACATTCGTGATCCCAAATTGAGATCACTTCATCTATGATTATTCCAATACACTTTCCTTGTATTATATGTTCATTAGCATATACATTTTGATACATTTCTTCAAGTATATCTCTGTCTACTATTCTCTATTGCATCTTCATCATTATAGTGATCTGGTGGAATCGCTTTCTCTACATCTGTAATTTTCAATACTCTGACTTGGGGTAGTTAAATTAAAATTTATTATATTTGCATGTTAATTTTCATTACATTTAGCTCAAAGGATCTCGGGATATGAATCATAGAAGGTGACTGTGTCTGCACATCTTCTAGATCCTAAAATGTCAGGATGACTCCCCTGATTTGTTAGATTCATTTCTCAGTGTATGGTGTGGCTAAATTGATGAAATAAATTTCTTTAGTTAGCTAGAAAATTAGATGTGTGCAAAAGCTCTCTAGTCAATTCTTACCAAGTTGTGAGGTTTGAGAAAATTATTAATCACTTCTATTTCCAAAATAGAAGGTTTCTTCACTTTTCTAGTACATGAAAGTTATTTATTTTGATGAAAACTTTTGGGAATGATGTTCCAAATCACTTGTTGGTTCTAATTGCATTAAAAAGAAGCTAAAGGATTCTATTAAGCATATGTGGAGTTAACTTGGTAGTGGTAGAGAAAGTTTTGTGCAATAGTAGCCCATCTCTGGAACATACTCATTCATCTCCTCACATTCCATATGCAGGATGGAAAGGCATTGAGTACACATTTACCCACATATGTGAATGTGAGAAAGGATGATTGCCCCAAATCAAATGAGGAAAAGGAATTCATGAGCAAAATTCCTTATGATCCTATTGTTGGTAGTCTCATGTATGTTATGGTTTCTACAAAACGAGACATTGCATTTGCAATGGGAGTTGTGAGCAGATATATGTCAAATCCTGGCAAGAAGCATTGGGAAGCAATCAAGATGATTTTGAGATATCTGAGTGGCACTAAAGACAAGTTTATATGCTTGGGTAGAGAGAAAGCATCCATTATTGGTTACACGGATTCTAATTATGTTGGTTGTGTTTGTAAGTCTACATCAGGGTACATTTTTCATTTTGTCAGAGATGTTAGAGACCACTTAGTCACTAAGCGCATTATTCTTGAGACGGTTCATACTCAAGATAATGTTGCATATGCTTTGGCTAAAGCTCTACTACAAGATAGCTTTGGACACTATTGTCACTTGATGGGGTGTAGCTCAAGCGTAAGCACCACCTCCTTTACTTGTCAATCCGCGAAGATGTGAGGACCGGTATGAAGACCACGAGCACGTGACGGCACAAGTGCGTGAGTGAAAGCACCCGAACATGCACACACATACACACACGCGCACAAGGTAAGATCAAGAGAGGAACAATGGAAAGCTTCGATTGCAAAAGAGTTCTCTTACAAAAGCTCTATTCCGTAACAAGCTAACCTCAAAAATGAGCTCTCTAGCTCTTTTTATAGTTTTTTGACTAGTTTTGGCCCTCTCCAGACCTAGTGTCCGGCCTAGTTAAAAATTAGGTTCCAGGGCTTATTTTAGGGCTCAAACAAAGTCTAAAAATTATGAAAATTGGTAGGATGATAGTTCTAATACTCCTCAAGCTCAAGGACTCCTCATCTTGAACAAAATGGAGTTAAAAAAATAGAAAATGGCATTTACAATGGTTCTTAGTGATGAAAATCACTATTTTTGTAGGGGATTCTTCTGAAAATTTGACATACACTTCTTGGAGCTCCCTACTTGCTCTCTCTTCTTTTATGTCCACTTCTTTGATGTGCTTCCATGTTTTATGCTTGACCTTGAGTTCCAACACTCCCCCCCCTCTCGAGTCTGTCGTCCCTCACAGACCCTTGTTGTAATGGTTGTTCCAGGTAGTGCTTCGAGAGGTGGTGTCCATTCGGTAGGAACTCGAGTCGTCGCTCTTCCAAATGTAGCAGGGTTGGTTGTCGGGTTCTTCATTTGTCACTACGAGTCTTTTCAATTTGTAGTCCTTTGGTATGTGCTTCGTCATTAAATGCCAGCACGATTGTGTCGTTGTGAGTCTCCGTTGATGTCCTCTAGATCTTCCAAAATTGATGGTCATAGTAGTCATGCCAAGTACTCATAACCCATAACGGATGATGGGTAAGTGTGTTCGTGCATGGGTTGAGGAAAATATGTGCCTTGTGCATGGCCTTGTAATGTAGCTCTATGCATGCTTACGTGGAAAATGCATCGGAAGAAGTATGGTGCAAAAATTGGGGTCTTGAGCTAAGTGCTCAAGGGTATGCCGACGAAGAGGTTTCCTAAGCTATCATGGTTATGGTGTTTCCAGAGTAAAGATACTTACCATGGAGAAGGTCAATCGATGTTCATCTCTTCGTGTTGTACACTCGGCCTTTGGGATGGAACATTGTTGATGAATGTCCATGTTGATGTTCCACTGATGAGATCTTTTGAGTGGTTGATCCTCTCTCCTGTTTTCAAAGCAACATTATATTCCTTGGAAAACAACATTGGGTAACTACACCAAGCTTAGTTTCACATATTCTCTTTAGCTCACCATACGCAGGAGTCTTCTCCTCCAGAACTACCCTTTGCAGATATCTCCTTGGATGCTCTCGTACATAAAGTAGTTAAGCATCACTCAAGTTGCGGACCTTCAAGCTCTTCATTCCTACCATGGTAAGAGAAAATCATAGTTGTAGATGCCATGTTCATGCCAAGTGCTTGCCATCTACCAGATAAGGTAGCAATAATATCATCTGCTAGCCGAGACACACTTCTATCCAAATTGATAAATGCCTAGTAATCAACAATTCCACCTTCAAGTAAGCATGACTCATTCATGTTTCATAAGCCAAACCTGGGAACAAGATCTCTCTCGCTTTTCTTCTTTCTTTCTTTCTTTCTTTTTTTTTTTTTTTTTTTTGAGGAGCAATGTCACAAAACAAGAAGATAGAGGTTCGTATCAGTAAAACTAGTTGACCTGTCCATGTGCTCTTGTGCCTGGGATTCTCGAATGTGTCTATGCACGGCCATGTAATAGGGCCATATATCAATGCATACTTTGGAAGTGCATGCCCTGAATGGTGCAAAAGACAGGGTTGTGCAAGAAGCACATGGTTGTCGCTCGTCAAGGCTTTTGATGTTACTTGTGGTTGTTGATGCCGGATTTGGTGGAGGTATCCATTGGATCTCGAAATGATGTAATCCTCCTTATTGGGGTCCATTTTAGAACAACATTTGGCACTGTAGAGATTACTTCAGGCGTCTTCCTCTTTGGATGCTTTCTGAACTGTGGTATCCAGTGTGGTTGGCACTTTGGTTCGGTGGAGGCTACTTGTACTTTTGGCTTCCAAACCCATATCCTTTTTGCACGTCTTCCTACTATTGTTGAAGAGCTGATTTGATCTTCTTTCGGTCTCTGTACGTGGTTCTTACCCTTTTCTCTTTTTGGATTCTTTGTTGAGACCTTTCGCATGTGGGAGAACATAGGTTGTTGTGGATGTAAGAGCTTCTTAGGTACCCACATCTGTAATCGCCCTTGTTGAGTCGCAGCGAATTTCTTAGGCACCCAAACTTGTCGAATATCTTGTGGTTGAGTTTGTCGTAGCTTCTGCATTTGTCTTCTGGCCTGGTGGGAGTCCCTAGAGGGGAATTGTGGGGTTAAGTCCGATGGTTGCTCTCCTTTTCGTACCCAGATCTGCTTCATGCTCGGTACTAATTTCCTTTGGAAATCTCGCTGTCTATTTGATATAGCAGTTGTTCTGTTCGGTTGTGCTTGCTTTGTTGGTTGATTTGTAGTGATGGCATTAGTCCTTGCCCTAGAGGAGGATTCCACTTGTCTTTGAGCTTGTTCTTCCATGATTGAGTTCTCCTGTGACATAGAGCTTTTGACACATACAACATCTCTTTTGCTAAGATAAGTCCTAGGAGAACTACAAGATGTAACATCTGGATTTGTGAGCATGCCATTTTCTAGTTCTAATGTAAAGCATTGTCCCTAGACCCAAACTTGAAGAAGTTGACTTCTTAGGTTCAAGTTGACTGCATTGTCATAAATCCAATCTTGTCCTAAGACAAGTGGTTCTGTAAGGTTCTCATCTTGACACACTAGCACTTTGACTTTCATTGGAACATCTTGAAGGTAGATGGGAAGTTCCACCACGCCCAAACAAGGGGTTTCCACACCTCCCAATCCTATGAGATAAGCTTCTATGGGATTGATGTTCAACTACAAGTCTTGGCAGTAGGAAAGTCTAACTGCACTACTTGCTGCCCCTGAGTCAATCAATGCCTTCACAGTCCTTGCACCCTTTCCTTGTCCTATCTCTATGGTCACGAATGGACGTCGGTCAATGACTTGAGAAGTCGCAATGCCTGATTTTTGGCACATATCCATGTGATATTTTGGAGCTTTTGAGTTGACATCTAGGCCTAGTTGCCTTAACTTATTTCGCCTTATGCGCTCTCTAGCCTCTGCTTGTGCTTCTTCCCTCACCCTTAACTCCTCTTCTTTTCGCTTCTTAGCAGTGTTGTCTCGTAAGCATATCCTTAGTAAGAGGTTCTTGATATAGCTTGACTCTACAACCACTAATATAGTTTGGCAAGATATCACCTTCTAAAGAAGCCAATTGAACCACGCCGCTAGTGGAAATTTTGTTAATGATCATGGGTCCATATCCTCATTTTTCCAACTTACGGGCATGTTGTTTTAGTGTGTAAACCAACACTAGATCTCCCTCTTTCAGTCCCTTATCCTTAATGTGTGCATCGAAGTATGCCTTTTGCCTTTTCTTTGCAGCGTAGATGCCTGCTGCCGCTTGTAGCCTCGTCTCACCTAAGCGTTCTAGATCAAAGGTCCTGGAGGACAACTCATGTCCATTCCACTCATGCTCTTGTGCTACCTTTAAGGCTAGGATGAGGAAGTCCAATGGTAGAACAGCATTCTGCCCAAAGACCATCTGAAACGCGGTGGCATTCAGTACCGTTTTATAGGCAACTCGATAAGCCCAAACAACATGATGAAGCTGTTTATCCCAATCAGAGCGTTTATTATTTACCAGTTTTGTCAATACGTTATAGAGGATCTTATTGGTGCTCTCAGCTTGTCCGTTAGCTTGTGGGTGATAAGGGGCAGACTTCTTATGTATCACCAAGAATTCTTGGAGAAGATTTTCAATGACCTCATTCAAGCAGTGTGTGCCTCTATCGCTAACTAGCTCTATTGGTAGCCCATATCTCGTGAACACATTCTCGAATAAGAACTTAGCCATAGTCTGAGCATCATTCTTTGTTGTGGCTTTGACTTCTACCCACTTTGTAAGGTAATCAGTGGCTACAATAATGTACTCTGCATGGGAATTTCGAGCTGGGGGGTTAATAGGACCTATGAAGTCTATACCCCACTTTGAAAATGCACGTCCTCCCATCATTGGTCTCAAAGGCATCTCATCTTTTCTAACTAGATATTGTGCCCATTGGCATGTGTCACATTTCTTCACATAGGTATGTGCATCCATATGAAGATTTGGCCACCAAAGTCCTGAGAAAAGAATGGTCTTGATTACTCGGTCAGGACCAAAATGTCCACCTGCAACACTACTGTGTGCAGTCTCTAAGACTTTCAGATAGTTTGATTCATGAACGCATAGTCTTAAGTAACCATCTTTGCCTCTTCGATATAGGTTGTCTCCTACCAAGGCATAGCCTTGAGCCTCTTGCTCCATGCTTCGTCTTCTTGCTAGACTAGCCTCTCTGGGTAATCTTCCCGACCTCATAAACTCTACCAATGGAGCACTCCAATCTGGAATTAATGACACTTGATAAAGGGTCGCATGCTCCACTGGGGGTCTCTCTCTGCACATTGGACAATTCTTAATCCACTCATGTATTTCTTTGTCCATGCTAGGCCAATACACTCCTAAACGCTTTAGATTCTGCAATGTTCGTTGTTTAGAATAGTGATTTCCTAGCAATCCTTCATGAGCTTGCTGCAACCAACTACTATGTTCATCATCCTCGACACAACAAGCTAATACACCCTCAGTATCTTGTTTGTACATGCTTCCTGCCAATATGTGATATTTTTGTGATTTTACAATTTCTTCTTGTGATGTTTTAACATTTTTATTTGCAGGTCCGAAGGTTAGGAGTGGTACCAACTTATTTGCCCATTTAGGAACAACTTCTAAATTGAACAGATAAGCGTCAGGTAGTTCATCAGACACTCCTTGCGGTGACTCTCCTAAAGTGATGCGAGAAAGGTGATCTGCCCTAAGGTGGGTTCTACCTTTCCTGACAACAACTTCAAAGTCATATTCCATTAGTAAGAGAAACCATCTTACTAACTGTCCTGTATTGCAAGGTTTATTGACCAAATAGAACAAAGATTGATGATCAGTGAAAAACTTAAATTTTTTGGCCAATAAATAGTGTCTAAACTTCTTCACAGCATATACCATGCCTAAGCCCTCTCGCTCAGTTGTGGTATAGTTTCGTTCAGCTGCAGTGAGTTGTCTACTAGCATATGCTATGGGCAAATCTAAGTTTTCGTCACCTGTGGGTTGTGCTAGCACACATCCTATGGCATGATTGGATGCATCCACATGGACATGGAATGGTTTATTCCAATCAGGAGTGGTCAGTATTGGTGCTGAGCACAAACGTTTCTTCAGTTCGTTGAAAGAATTCTTGCATTCGTCGTTCCACTCAAAATTAGACAGCAAGGCATAAAGGGGTCTAGCTATGATCGCGTACATGTGAATAAACCTACGGTAGTATCCACAATGGCCCATAAAGGCTTGTACCTCGTTAACATTCCTTGGCCTTGACAGCTCTGCTATGGCTCGTACCTTATCTTCGTCGGTTGAGATTCCATTCTTAGAAACAATATGACCTAAGATTTTACCTTGACGCACCATGAACACACACTTTTCTAGGTTCAGACACACTCGATATTCTCTACACTTGTTGAAGATTTGTCTGAGCTCAGGGATGTGAAATCCTCTTTCTTTGGAATGAGCACATAAATCGTCCACATACACTTCTAAGCTCTTTCGCGAGAACTCTTTGAAGACATGACACATGAGCCATTGGAATGTCGCAGGTGCATTGGTGAGCCCAAATGGCATCACACAAAATGCAAAGATTCCCCATTCTGTAGCAAAAGCTGTTTTGTGTTGGTCTTCTGGGGCAATGGCTACTTGATTGTAACCTGAAAATCCATCAAGGAAGCTATAAACTTCCTTGCCTGCAACACGCTCCAATAGGTGTTCCGTGATTGGAAGTGGATAACTATCTCTAATCGTAACGGCATTAACTTTTTTAAGGTTAATACACACTCGCAACTTCCCGTTCTTCTTGGGCACCACTACAGTGGGGGACACCCATTCAGTATGCTCAATCTCATAGGTGAATCCAGCCTCAATCAGCCTATCAATTTCTTCTTTTATTTTGGTTGCATATGTATCATTATATGTGTAGGGCTTCTGTTTGGTGGGTTTGGCATCAGCAGGCATGGGGATCGTATGCGAGCATATTCTTGGATCCTCTCCCTTCAAGTCTCTATAGTGCCAAGCAAACACATCCCTATATTCCCTTAATAGAGCTACGAGCTCCATTTCTTCTCTTGCACTCAGGTCATCTCCTATGTAGGTACATCTCTCTTCGTTCTCCTCAATGGTCACCACAATCTTTTTGGTCTTTTCTTTATTATCATATGATTCTCCTATGATGGCCTCTCTCTTAGGCATTCGTACCAAAATTTTGCGGTCGTCCACTTCATATTTCTTGAAGTTTTCTGGTACTTCAAACAATGATTCCTCCTCTTCTTGTTACACTGCTTTTCTTTCCTTTTTCTTTTGACTACTCTCACTTCCATCCTTTGAATTTACCGTTTTAATACTTGTGAGAGGTTCTTCTTCTTTCTGGGTGAACACTCCTATATCTTCTAGATAGTGCTGCTCTGAGTTAAAGCAGCTATCCATCACAATTGACTCTATATCATCGTCATTCTCTTCTTCTTCTATGACATCACTAGGATCATATTCTTCTAGCAAGGGCTGACACATGAACACTGAAATATCATAACCCTCCTCATCACAATGAGGTGTCCATTGTTCTTCATTGACAGCAATGTCCATGGTGGCTAAGATTTCAGGCTAGCCATGAGGCTCAAATTCCTCATCTGGAAAGATCATCGGTGTGTAGGCTGGGTCTCTAATTGGTCTATCTCCTGGCAAAGTTCCTTCTTCTCTTGCCTTTAACCGTTTTTCCTCTTCTTCTGCGACCTTGCACATCCACAAATGAGTATCTTCATGCAGCCATGATGGATTAGGTGAACTTTCAGAATGCATAGCGATAGAATCTTGTTTCGCTTTGTGGGTAGGATTCCACTATAAGGGTGGTACATCTCTGAAGGTGTAATCCTTCAAATTGACCTTGGTGGTGACCCCTAAGTGTCATAAGTACAAGGAGTTGGTTCCCCAATCCTGTACTATTTGCAATTGTCGTAGGAAGGGTCTTCCTAGGATCATCTCATAGACATTATTTTTCTCAAAGTCACATATAGCAAATGTGTGCTCAAACTCTACACCACAAGTGGTTAGAGTTATCCCTTCTAGCAATCCTAGAGGCCTTTCAAAATGACGATCGGCCATTTGAAGCTTCATTCTAGTTGGTCTTAATGTGGGTTTGCCCCATTGCTTCCACAAGGAGGTGGTCGCAATAGCAACACCAGCACCTGAATCTATGATTGTTTTGGTTGCGTAACCTTGGTAGGTGATTGGAAGATAAGTATTACCTTCTTCACCCTTACACATGTCTCCTATTTTATCGAGAGGTATCTCTGGAACTTTTTGCTTAGAACATGTTTTTGGCATATTGGAATCAAGTTCTGAGACCTGATCCTTCACATGGTTCCATAGCTCGGGTTTTGCTTTCAACAGCTCTTCTACAGTGAGATGACATTGAACCTTAGTGTTCTTCACGACATCAGTGTTCCTTGGGACCACTGAGTCTTCATGTCTTACCAGTATTGTGGGAGCTCTGATATGAAGAGATTCAGATTCCCATGGGTCTGGAAATTGAGGCAGTTCTTCTAAGGTATTAGATTCAAAATCTAATCCTTTGTCTTCTTGTTGTTCTGCTTCGTCTCCGTAAATAGATGGAATGTCTTGGGGAAATTGATCATGAAGATCATCAATCTCACAAATAGGAGGGGAATTACCCTTCTCCTTGGCCCATTTCTCCTCTTGTATTTCCCGCAAGAACTCTTGAGAGTACTGTTGAATTGAAGGAGGTATTCCAGCATCCGTGGAATTAGGAACATATGCTCCCATTGGTGGTGAGCTTCCCCTTTCAATAACTGGTTGAGCCTGTGGAGGTAAAGAAACTTGTGGTTTGTTTACCAACTGCTCTAATCTTTCTAGTAAGCCCTGGAAATGCAAATCCGGTTTGAAAGAGTTTGTCTGATTGAACTTTTGACTAGTCTCGAGTATAGCTTGAGCTTGTTCTACCATTTTCATGCACATTTTCATTCGTTCAATCTCTAAGTCTGCTCTAGGGTAACTCTTGTCTAGGTTTGCAACTGTTGGCCCTTCTTGAAGTCGAGCCTGGTAGGCCTTGAACATCATGTCCAAGCCTTCTAGGGTTGGATCTACAAGAACAGACCCTGGTTGCGGCCTATTTACAATGGGTGGTGGGATGGGATGAGATGGAGTGGATGGAGTTTCGACATGTGAGGGGTTTTGAGATGCGATGTCTTCTATTTTTGTTTTTGCATCTTTCAAGCTTTCTTCTAGTTCCGATAACTTTTTATTCCACTTGCGATTAGCCTTCTCTCTGGTATCTTTCCATGTTCTGGTTTTCCTCCTACTAGGTTCTCCCGATTCACTCGACTCCGATTGCTCTGCTGGTTTATCCTGTTTTAAGGATTGTGCTCTAGTGACAGCTTGTATAGGAGCCACATTACTGCAACTTGAACTTGAATCCGCCACTAAGCCTACCACATTAATAGGTGTAATCTTGGGTGCACTAGAGGGGTTTCTTGGACAATCTCTGGGGAGATGGTCTTTGCCACAATCAAGACAAAAAGCTTGTATTGTGATAGCCTGTCCTTGACTCCGGGATGGTGGATGGGGACAATCACGAAGGAAATGGTCACCCTGACATCTGAAACATGGTCCTCTAGGGGCTTGTGGTCTTACTTGTCTCAATTGTGGCCTAGGGTTAGCATTTGTGTACATGACATTGGAGTATTCAGGCTCCCAATTTCGTTCCATAGGTGGTGCCTCATATTGATACGGATAAATCTCACTATGTTCAGGTGACTCTGTGTAATAAGCATGTGGACTACCTTCATGGGAGTAGTCTGAACTATGAGCATGAGAGTCATTCTCTGAGATCAGTGGGGTCACTCGCACCAATGCTCTATTAAGGTTCTCTTTTGCCACTGCATACTTAACTGGAAATGCATTGGCAGGAGCTGGTGGTTGGTTTCCCAAGACTGGTTGTGGCCTATATGGTGCCTGATATTGCTATTGTTGTCTATAATATGGCTGTTGGTATTGGTTCTGATACCTACCTTGTGTGTAAGGTTGCTGATAATTCTATCTAACAGCCTGCCTATTGTAGGGACAATCTTGAGCCGTATGGTTTGTGTACTTCCTTTCAATAGTGCAGTATGGGGTATTCCTTTCTCTCATGTTCTGGTTGTGCATTAGGCATACATTAGCCATGTGGTCGCCTCCGCAAGTATAACACCGATTCAATGGGGTGACTCGATGTTTGTCTATTTTGGACTCCCAGCTTCTTGGCAACTTGCTCAGCTATCTCCTCTATTTCCGTGGAGATTTTCGAAGTATGACTAGTAGAACTATCAGAATCCTTATAGAGTTTGGACAATCCTAATTCCTCTCCCAAGTTATCTTCTATGTCAATGCACGTCCACATACACTCTTCTATGGATCTATGCTCTTTCAAGTACACATATGATCTTAACTTAGTGCTTAGTAAGCCATCTAAAAACAAAGCCACTTGTTTGGCTGGTGTGGGTAACTCTGGAGTAGGGCATCTCTCTAGATACTGTCTGAACCTTCTACCTGCTAGCCGCACTGTTTCTTGGGGTGTCTGCTTGAAGCTGTGGATCAAAGATGATGTGTTATGCCTGATACCACTCTTGGAAAATTCTACAATGAATTCATCTAGCAGTTGACCTATATCGCGATAGTTGCGACTACTCACTGGTTGAAACCAAGCCAAGGCAATGCCCTTAAGAGTCAAACCAAATGCCTCATACTGGGTGAACAAGTCCTCAACCTGCTCAGCTCTTAACACTTGTTTGAACTCGGCCACATGATCATAAGGATCTCCTGACCCGTCAAAATAATTCTTCATTCCCTTGATCACTTGAGTGGGTCTAAGGGTTCTTGGGTGCTCTCAGGGTCTAGGCAATGGAAAATCATGTTCATCTCTTTGTTGCCTATGTGCTTAATGTCTCTCTCTTTCAGGTCTTTCATTTTCAAATCATGACCTATTCTTGCCCACGGTGTGTGCAAAACTTACCTCAGGTCTCTCTCTAGTTCTTTCTCTCTGGGCTTCATGAGCGTGGGATGATCCTACTCCTTGGAGGCCATGGGAAACATTGGGTCTTGGTGGAGGGAAAATCAATTCACTCTTCCAAGTATATTCATGTCTATCATGTTCTGTTACCAAGAAAATTTTCTTTGATGTGTTATCCAGGTAGACCACTTTGCTTGGTGTCTCTGGATCCTTGAACTCGTAGATGATGACTATGTCCAATTGGCTAGGTTGATCTGGCTTGAATCTCCAAAAGGCTTCCTCTGTTTCTCTATTCAAGAATAGTTCTATGCTTTTGTTGTCTTGAGGAATCCAATCCGGAGTGATCACTCGGGTCAAAACTGACTTACCTCTAGGAGTCTGGGGTCCTTGTCCTACATTTCCTTGTTCTAGGTCTCCTATTTCATTCTCAGGAATGACATTTCCAAACTCATCAGTCCTATCTGGTAGGGTTGGTGACCACATACATGGTTCCTTCCTTATCAATGTATGAACCCTCTTCGAACTTGACCATCGGGTGTTCAAGTCCAAAGGGTTGATCTGGATTTTTGAGTTGGACCACTGATCGCCTCAGGCCATCCTCATAGATGCGAGCACCTAATCGGTTGGTCCGAATATATTCCAATTGTGTCTTATAGGGACCTTCTGGTGTTTGTAAATAATCAGTTCCTGAGCCACCTACAGGTTTCCCCATGCTAAAAGACATTTCTGAATCACTTGTGTGTGAACTTAGTCTGTAAGGATGACCACTTAGTTGTTGTGCCCAAGACTTAGTTGTATGGTTGACACTAGCCTCAGAAGATCTAATGCTTTGTTTATCCTTGCCTAGGTGTCTACCAGACCTCAGGTTCATAAGCTTTGTCTTCTAGTCCCAAAATTCCCCTTTGTATTGCTCAAAATCCCTTGGGGCCCCGTTGGTTTCCTAGTCCCACCGGAGGGTCAACTTCAAAATATCCTATCTGAAAATCAATGAAGGATTTGAAACGAGCTTTCCAATGAGCTATAGAGCTCAAAAAATGGACTTTGGATGAAAAAGTTATGTCAAATCAGGCTGCTGGGGGTCAAAACAGGCAAACAGGACCTTTTGGAGAAAATCGTGATTTTGTAAAATCAGGGAATCGCGATTGTGTGAAATCAGAGAATCGCGATGCTGTGAAGTCAAAGAATTGCGATTTTGAGCACAGAATCGTGTTTTTGAAAATCGCGATTTTGAGCACAGAATCGTGTTTCAGAGAATCGTGGTTCACAAAATCGTGGTTCACAGGATCGTGATTCACAAAATCGTGTCTTCACAGAATCGTGTTTTGAAAAATCGTGTTCTAGAGAATCGCGATTTTGTCTTAGAGAATCGTGGTTTTCAAAATTTAGAAAATCGCGATTTTGAGTACAAGCACAGAATCGCGTTTTTTGAAAATCACGATTTTGAGCACAGAATCGTGTTTTAGAGAATCGCGATTTTGTCTCAGAGAATCGTGTTTTCACAGAATCGTGGTTCACAGAATCGTGATTCACAAAATTGTATTTTCACAGAATCGTGTTTCACAGAATCGTGTTCTAGAGAATCGTGATTTTGTCTCAGAGAATCGTGATTCACAAAATCGTGTTTTTCACAAAATCGTGGTTCTCAGAATCGTGTTTTTTTGACATGAAAATCGCGATTTTGTCTCAGAGAATCGTGTTTTCACAAAATCATGGTTTAGAGAATCGTGTTCTCACAGAATCGTGTTTTTGGCTAAAAATCGTGATTTGTAAGAATCGTGATTTTGAGCACAACCACAGAATCGTGATTCTGAGAATGACCACAGAATCATGATTCTTTCAACAAGCTTTTATGTGGGAAACAGAAAATCGTGATTTTCAAAAAAATTTGAATTTTCACAGAATCACGATTTTCATCACAGAATCGCGTTTTTTGGTAGGAACTTCAAATTTTTGAGCGACGAGCAATGACGAGCTCCGTATGAGCAGAAAATCATGAAAAACACAGGCGCTTGTTCTCCCTTGCACTTCCTAACTCCTTCCCACACAATAATGCATGAAAAATGGTATGAAAATGGTAAAAATGCACTAAAAAACAAGAAATTTCTATGAAGAAGAAGATGGAAGAAGGTGGAGATGATGATGATGAAGAAGATGAAGAAGAAAAATCAGAAAATGAACAAAAATGATAGTTTTTTTACCTTCCAACGTCGCAAATCTACGATCTTACCATCACAACGCTCGTCCTCGACGCTCTCTCCCCGGCAACGGCGCCAAAATTTGGTGTATGTTGGAACTCAAGGTCAAGCATAAAACATGGAAGCACAACAAAGAAGTGGACATAGAAGAAGAGGGAGCAAGTAGGGAGCTCCAAGAAGTGTATGTCAAATTTTCAGAAGAATCCCCTACAAAAATAGTGATTTTCATCACTAAAAACCATTGTAAATACCATTACCTATTTTTATAACTCCATTTTGTTCAAGCCGAGGAGTCCTCGAACTTGAGGAGTATTAGAAGTACCATCGTACCAATTTTCATAATTTTTAGACTTCGTTTGAGCCCTCAAATAAGCCCTGGAACCATCGTACCAATTTTCATAATTTTTAGACTTCGTTTTAACTAGGCCGGACACTAGGTCTGGACAGGGCCAAAACTAGTCAAAAAACTATTAAAAGAGCTAGAGAGCTCATTTTTGGGGTTGGCTTGTGAGAGAATAGAGCTTTTGTAAGAGAACTCTTTTGCAATCGAAGCTTTCCATTGTTCCTCTCTTTGATCTTACTTTGTGCGCGTGTGTGTGTATGTGTGTGCATGTTTGTGTGCTTTCACTCACGCACTTGTGCCTTCACTTGCTCGTGGTCTTCATACCGACCCTTACGTCTCCGCAGATTGACAAGTAAAGGAGGCGGTGCTTACGCTTGAGCTACACCAAATTTTGGCGCCGTTGCAGGCTTCGAGGACGAGCGTTGTGATGGTAAGATCGTAGATTTGCGACGTTGCAAGGTAAAAAAACTGTCATTTTTTTTCATTTTCTGATTTTTCTTCTTCATCTTCTTCATCATCATCATCTCCACCATCTTCCATCTTCTTCTTCATAGAACTTTCTTGTTTTTTAGTGCATTTTCACCATTTTCATACCATTTTTCATGCATTATTGTGTGGGAAGGAGTTAAGAGGTGCAAGGGAGAGCAAGCGCTGTGTTTTTTTCATGATTTTCTGCTCATACGGAGCTCGCCATTGCCGGCGCTCAGAAATTTGAATTTCCCGCCAAAAAACACGATTTTGTGATGAAAATCGCGATTCTGTGAAAATTCAAAATTTTTTGAAAAATCACGATTTTCTGTTTTCCCGCCTAAAAGTTGGCTGAAAGAATCACGATTCTGTGGTCATTCTCAGAATCACGATTCTGTGATTGTGCTCAAAATCGAGATTCTCACAAATCATGATTTTTAGCAAAAAAAACGATTCTGTGAAAACACGATTCTCTACTCAAAATCGCGATTCTCACCAATCACGATTTTCAGCAAAAACACGATTTTGTGAAAACGCGATTATGTGGTTGTGCTCAAAATCGCGATTCTCACAAATCACGATTTTCAGCCAAACCACGATTCTGTGAAAACACGATTTTCTGTTGGCAATCGTGATTTTCATGTCAAAAACACGATTCTGAGAAAACACAATTCTGTGGTTGTGCTCAAAATCGCGATTCTCACAAATCACGATTTTCAGCCAAAACATGATTCTGTGAGAACACGAATCTCTAAAACACGATTTTGTGAAAACACGATTCTCTGATACAAAATCGCGATTTTCATGTCAAAAAACACGATTCTGAGAACCACGATTTTGTGAAAAACACGATTTTGTGAATCACGATTTTGTGAACCACGATTCTCTGAAACACGATTCTGTGCTTAAAATCGCGATTTCCAAAAACACGATTTTGTGAAATCACGATTTTGTGAAAACATGATTCTGTGAACCACTATTTTGTGAAAACACGATTCTCTGCTCAAAATCGCGATTCTCAAAAACATGATTCTGTGGCTGTGCTCAAAATCGCGATTCTCTAAAAACACGATTCTCTAAAAAACATGATTTTCATCCAAGGTACAAAATCACGATTTTCAAAACACGATTTTGTGAACCACGATTCTCTGAAATACGATTTTGTGCTCAACATCGCGATTTTCAAAAACACGATTTTGTGTTCAACATCGCAATTCTCAAAAACACGATTTTGTGCTCAACATCGCGATTCTTTGTCGCGATTCTCTTGAAGTTCACAAAATCGCGATTCTCTTGATTTCACAAAATCGCGATTTTTTCCAAAAGGTCCTGTTTGCCTGTTTTGACCCCCAGGAGCCTGATTTGGCATAACTTTTTCATCCAAAGTCCATTTTTTGAGCTCTATAGCTCGTTGGAAAGCTCGTTTCGAATCCTACACGGCCTCAACTGTTTTTTATAAGAATAACACGTTGATTTTCAGATAGGATAATTTGAAGTTGACCTTCAAGTGGGACCTATAACCCAAGCGGACTCCAAAGGATTTTTGAACCATACGAAGGGGAAATTTTGGACTCTTAGCCAAAGCTTATGAACTTGAGATCTGGTAGACACCTAGGCAAGGATAGACAAAGCATTAGATCTTCTCAGTCCAGTGTGAGCCATACAGCTAAGTCTTGGGCACAACAACTAAGTGGTCATCCTTACGGACTAAGTTCAAACACAAGTGACTCAGAAATGTCTTTTAGCATGGGGAAACCTGCAGGTGGCTTAGGGACTGCCCATCTACAAACACCAGAAGATCTCTATAAGACACAGTTGGAATATATTCGGACCAACCGATTAGGTGCTCGCATCTACGAGGATGGCTTGAGGCGATCAGTGGTCCAACTCAAAAATCCAGATCAATCCTTTGGACTTGAACACCCAGTGGTCAAGTTCGAAGAGGGTTCATACATTGATAAGGAAGGAACCATGTATGTGGTTACCAACCAACCAGATAGGACCGATGAGTTTGGAAATATCATTCATGAGAATGAGATAGGAGACCTAGAACAAGGAAATGTAGGACAAGGACCCCAGACTCCTAGAGGCAAGTCAGTTTTGACCAGAGTGATCACTCCAGACTGGATCCCTCAAGACAACAAAAGCATAGAACGATTTTTTAATAGAGAAACAGAGGAAGCCTTTTGGAGATTCAAGCTAGATCAACCTAGCCAATTGGGCACAGTTATCATCTATGAATTCAAAGATCCTGAGATACCATGCAAAGTTGTCTACCTGCATAACACATCAGAGAAGATATTCTTGGTAACAGAACATGATAGACATGCATATACTGGAAGAATGAATTGATTTTCCCTCCACCAAGATCCAATGTTTCCCATGGCCTCCTAGGAGTAGGATCATCCCAAGCTCATGAAGCCCAGAGAGAAAGAACTAGAGAGAGACCTAAGGTAAGTTTTGCACACACGGTGGGCAGAAATAGAGCAGGATTTGAAAATGAAAGACCTGAAAGAGAGAGACATCAAGCACATAGGCAACAAAGAGATGAACATGATTTTCATTTGCCTAGACCCCGAGAGCACACAAGAACCCTTAGACCCACTCAAGTGATCAAGGCAATGAAGAATTATTTTGACGGGTCAGGAGATCCTTATGATCATGTGGCTGAGTTCAAACAAGTGTTAAGAGCTGAACAGGTTGAGGATTTATTCACCCAATACGAGGCATTTGGTTTGACTCTTAAGGGCACTGCCTTGGCTTGGTTTCAACCATTGAGTAGTCGCAACTATCGCGATATAGGTCAACTGCTAGACGAATTCATTGTAGAATTTTCCAAGAGTGGTATCAGGCATAACACATCATCCTTGATCCACAGTTTCAAGCAGACACCCCAAGAAACAGTGCGACTAGCAGGTAGAAGGTTCAGACAGTACCTAGAAAGATGCCCTACTCCAGAGTTACCCACACCAGCCAAACAAGTGGCTTTGTTCTTAGATGGCTTACTGAGCACAAAGTTAAGATCATATGTGTACTTGAAAGAGCCTAGATCCATAGAAGAGTGTGTGCAGACGTGCATTGACATAGAAGATAACTTGGGTGAGGAGTTAGGATTGTCCAAACTCTATAAGGACTCTGATAGTTCTACTAGTCATACTTCAAAAATCTCCACGGAAATAGAGGAGATAGCTCAGCAAGTTGCCAAGAAGCTGGGAGTCCAAAATAAACAAACACAGAGAGTCACTCCATTGAATCGGTGTTATACTTGCGGAGGCGACCACATGGCTAATGTATGCCCATTGCACACCAGAACATGAGAGAAAGGAATGCTCCATATTGCACTATTGAGAGAAAATATACGAACCACACGGCTCAAGATTGTCCCTATAATAGGCAGGCTGTTAGACAGAATTATCAACAACCTTACCAACCAAGTAGGTATCAAAACCAATACCAACAGCCATATTATAGACCACAACAGCAATATCAGGCACAATATAGGCCACAACCAGTCTTGGGAAACCAACCACCAGCTCCTGCCAATGTGATTCCAGTCAAATATGCTGTGGGAGAGGAAAATCCAAATAGAGCATTGGTGCCACTAACCCCATTGATACCAGATAATGACTCTCATGCTCATAGTTCAGACTACTCCCATGAAGGAAGTCCACATGCTTATTACACAGAGTCACCTGAACATAGTGAGATTTACTCGTATCAATATGAGGCACCACCTATGGAGCAAAATTGGGAGCCAGAATACTCCAATGTCATGTACACAAATCCTAACGGCCCCAGTTGAGACAAATGAGACCACAAGCCCCTAGAGGATCTTGTTTCAGATGTCAAGGTGACCACTTCATTCGTGACTGTCCCCACCCACCATCTCCGAGTCAAGGACATGCTATCACAATACAGGCTTTTTGTTCTGATTGTGGCAAAGACCATCTCCCTAGAGATTGTCCAAGAAACCCCTCCAGTGCACCCAAGATTACACCCATTAATGTGGTAGGCTTAGTGGCAGATTCAAGTTCAAGTAGTAGCAATGTGGCTCCTATACAAGTTGTCACTAGGGCACAAGCCTTAAAACAGGATAAACCAGCAGAACAATCAGAGTCGAATGAATCAGGAGAGCCTAGTAAGAGGAAAACAAGAACATGGAAGGATACCAGAGAGAAGGCCAATCGCAAGTGGAATAAAAAGTTATCGGAACTAGAAGAAAGCTTAAAAGAAGCGAAAACAAAAATAGAAGACATTGCATCTCAAAGCCCCTCGCATGCCGAAACTCCATCCACTCCACCTCATCCCACCCCACCACCCATTGTAAATAGGCCGCAATCAGGGTCTGTTCTTGCAGATCCAACCCCAGAAGGCTTGGACATGATGTTCAAGGCCTACCAGGCTCGACTTCAAGAAGGGCCTACAGCTGCAAACCTAGACAAGAGTTACCCTAAAGCAGATTTAGAGATTGAACGGATGAAATGTGCATGAAAATGGTAGAACAAGCTCAAGCCATACTTGAGACTAGTCAAAAGTTCAATCAGACAAACTCTATCAAATCAGATTTGCATTTCCAGGGCTTACTAGAAAGATTAGAGCAATTGGTAAACAAACCACAAGTTTCTTTACCTCCACAGGCTCAACCAGTTATTGAAAGAGGAAGCTCACCACCAATGGGAGCTTATGTTCCTAATTCCACGGATGCTGGAATGCCTCCTTCAATTCAACAGTACTCTCAAGAGTTCTTCCGGGAAATACAAGAAGAGAAATGGGCCAAGGAGAAGGGTAACTCCCCTCCTATTCCTGAGATTGATGATCTTCATGATCAATTTCCCCAAGACATTCCATCTATTTACGGAGATGAAGCAGAACAACAAGAAGACGAAAGATTAGATTTTGAATCTAATACCCTAGAAGAATTGCCTCAATTTCCAGGCCCATGGGAATCTGAATCTCTCCAAATTAGAGCTCCCACAATACTAGTAAGAAATGAAGACTCAGTGGTTCCAAGGAACACTGATGTCGTGAAGAACACTAAGGTTTAGTGTCACCTCACTATAGAAGAGCTGCTCAAAGCAAAACCCGAGCTATGGAATCATGTGAAGGATCAGGTTCCAGAACTTGATTCCAATATGCCAAAAACAGGCTCTAAGCAAAAAGTTCCAGAGATACCTCTCGATAAAATAGGAGACATGTGTGAGGGTGAAGAAGGTAATACTTATCTTCCAATCACCTACCAAGGTTACACAACCAAAGCAATCATAGATTCAGGTGCGGGTGTTGCTATTGCGACCACCTCTTTGTGAATCAATGGGGCAAACCCACATTAAGGCCAACTAGAATGAAGCTTCAAATGGCTGACGGCCATTTTGAAAGACCTCTAGGATTGCTCGAAGGGATAACTCTAACCACTTGTGGTGTAGAGTTTGAGCACACATTTGCTATATGTGACTTTGAGAAAAATAATGTTTATGAGATGATCCTAGGAAGACCCTTCCTACGACAATTTGCAAATAGTACAGGATTGGGGAACCAACTCCTTGTACTTACAACATTTAGGGGTCACCACCAAGGTCAATTTGAAGGATTACTCCTTCAGAGATGTACCACCCCTACAGTGGAATCCTATCCACAAAGCGAAAGAAGATTCCATCTCTGTGCATTCTGAAAGTTCACCAGATCCATCATGGTTGCATGAAGATACTCATTTGTGGATGTGCAAGGTCGCAGAGGAAGAGGAAAAATGCTTGAAGGCAAGAGAAGAAGGAACTTCGCCAGGAGATAGACCAGTTAGAGACCCAGCCTACACACCGATGATCTTTCCAGATGAGGAGTTTGAGCCTCATGGCTGGCCAGAAATCTTAGCCACCATGGACATTCCTGTCAATGAGGAACAGTGGACACCTCATTGTGATGAGGAGGGTTATGATATCTCAGTGTTCATGTGTCAACCCTTGCTAGAAGAATGTGACCCTAGTGATGTCATAGAAGAAGTAGAGAATGACGATGATCTGGAGTCTATTGTGATGGATAGTTGCTTTAACTCAGAGCAGCACTATCTAGAGGATATAGGAGTGTTCACCCAGAAAGAAGAAGAACCTCTCACAAGTATTAAAACAATAAATTCAAAGGATGGAAGTGAGAGTAGTCAAAAGAAAAAGAAAAGAAAAGCAGTGAAACAAGAAGAGGAGGAATCATTGTTTGAAGTACCAGAAAAATTCAAGAAATATGAAGTTGACGACCGCAAAATTTTGGTACGAATGCCTAAGAGAGAGGCCATCATAGGAGAATCATATGATAATAAAGAAAAGACCAAGAAGATTGTAGTGACCATCGAAGAGAACGAAGAGAGATGCACATATATAGGAGATGACCTAAGTGCAAGAGAAGAAATGGAGCTTGTAGTGCTATTAAGGGAATATAGGGATGTGTTTGCATGGCACTATAGAGACTTGAAAGGGGTAGATGCAAGAATTTGCTCTCATACTATCCCCATGACTGCTGATGCCAAGCCCACCAAACAGAAGCCCTACACATATAATGATACCTATGCAGCCAAAATAAAAGAAGAAATTGATAGGTTGATTGAAGCTGGATTCATCTATGAGATTGAGCATACTGAATGGGTGTCCCCCATTGTAGTGGTGCCCAAGAAGAACAAAAAGTTGCGAGTGTGTATTAACCTTAAAAAAGTTAATGCCGCTACTATCAGAGATAGTTATCCACTTCCAATCACGGAACACCTTTTGGAGCGTGTTGCAGGCAAGGAAGTTTATAGCTTCCTTGATGGGTTTTCAGGTTACAATCAAGTAGCCATTGCCCCAGAAGATCAACACAAAACAACTTTTGCTACAGAGTGGGGAATCTTTGCATTTCGTGTGATGCCATTTGGGCTCACCAATGCACCTGCAACATTCCAAAGGCTCATGTGTCATGTCTTCAAAGAGTTCTTGCGAAAGAGCTTAGAAGTGTATGTGGATGATTTATGTGCTCATTCCCAAGAAAGAAGGTTTCACATCCCTGAGCTCAGACAAATCTTCAACAAGTGTAGAGAATATCGAGTGTGTATGAACCCAGAAAAGTGTGTGTTCATGGTGCGTCAAGGTAAAATCTTAGGTCATATTGTTTCTAAGAATGGAATCTCAACAGATGAAGATAAGGTACGAGCCATAGCGGAGCTGCCAAGGCCGAGGAATGTTAAAGAGGTTCAAGCTTTTATGGGCCATTGTGGATATTACCGTAGGTTTATCCACATGTACGCGATCATAGCTAGACCCCTTTATGCCTTGTTGTCTAATTTTGAGTGGAATGATGAATGCGAGAATTCTTTCAATGAACTGAAGAAATGTTTGTGAACAACACCAATACTGACCACTCCTGATTGGAATAAGTCATTCCATGTCCATGTGGATGCATCCAATCATGCCATAGGATGTGTGTTAGCACAACCCACAGGTGAAGGGAATTTAGATTTGCCCATAGCATATGCTAGTAGAAAACTAAACCCAGCCGAAAGAAATTATACCACAACCGAGCGAGAAGGGTTAGGCATGGTATATGCTGTGAAGTTGTCTAATGTGCAGAGAGAGACCCCCAGTGGAGCATGCAACCCTTTATCAAGTGTCATTAATTCCAGATTGGAGTGCTCCATTGGTAGAGTTTATGAGGTCGGGAAGATTACCCAAAGAGGCTAGTCTAGCAAGAAGACGAAGCATGGAGCAAGAAGCTCAAGGCTATGCCTTAGTAGGAGAGAACTTATACCGAAGAGGCAAAGATGGTTACTTAAGACTGTGCGTTCATGAATCAGACTATTTAAAGCTCTTAGAGACTGCACATAGTGGTGTTGCAGGTGGACACTTCGGTCCTGATCGAGTAATCAAGACCATTCTATTCTCAGGACTTTGGTGGCCCACTCTTCATATGGATGCACATACCTATGTGAAGAAATGTGACACATGACAACGTGCACAATATCCGGTTAGAAAAGAGGAGATGCCTTTGAGGCCAATGATGGGAGGGCGTGCATTTTCGAAGTGGGGCATAGACTTCATAGGTCCTATTAGCCCCCCAGCTAGAAACTCCCATGCAGAGTATATTATTGTAGCCACAGATTACCTTACAAAGTGGGTAGAAGTCAAAGCCACCACAAAGAATGATGCTCAGACAACGGCTAAGTTCTTATTCGAGAATGTGTTCACGAGATATGGGCTACCAATAGAGTTAGTGAGCGATAGAGGCACACACTTCTTGAATCAGGTCATTGAAAATCTTCTCCAAGAATTCTTGGTGATACATAAGAAGTATGCCCCCTATCACCCACAAGCTAACGGACAAGCCGAGAGTACCAATAAGATCCTTTGTAATGTATTGACAAAATTGGTAAATAATAAACGCTCTGATTGGGACAAACAACTTCATCATGCTGTTTGGGCTTACCGAGTTGCCTACAAAACGGTACTCAATGCCACCCCATTTCAGATGGTCTTTGGACAGAATGCGGTGCTACCACTGGATTTCCTAATCCCTGCTTTAAAAGTAGCACAAGCGCATGAGTGGAATGGACATGAATTGTCATCTAGGATCTTTGATCTAGAACGCTTAGGTGAGACAAGGCTACGAGCGACTGCATGCATCTACGCTGCAAAGAAAAGGCAAAAGGCATACTTCGATGCACACATTAAGGATAAGGGACTGAAAGCGGGAGATCTAGTGTTGGTTTACACACTAAAACAACATGCCCGTAAGTTGGAAAAAAGAGGATATGGACCCATGATCATTAATAGAATTTCCACTAGCGGTGCAGTTCAGTTGGCCACTCTAGAAGGAGACATCTTGCCAAACTATATCAGTGGTTGTAGAGTCAAGTTATACCAAGAACCTCTTACAGAGGATATGTTTACGAGACTCAACACTGCTAAGAAGCGAAAAGAAGAGGAGTTAAGGGTGAGAGAAGAAGCCCAAGCCGAGGCTAGAGAGCGTATTAGGCGAAATAAGTTAAGGCGATTAGGCCTAGATGTCAACTCAAAAGCCCCAAAATATCACATGGATATGTGCCAAAAGTCAGGTAGAGCGACTTCTCAAGTCATTGACCGAAGACCCTTTGTGACCATAGAGATAGGACAAGGGAAGGGTGCAAGGACGGTGAAAGCATTGATTGACTCAGGTGCAGCAAGTAGTTCAGTTAGACTTTCCTACTGCCAAGACTTGCAGTTGAACATCAATCCCATAGAAGCTTATCTCATAGGATTGGGAGGTGTGGAAACTCCTTGTTTGGGCGAGGTGGAACTTCCCATCTACCTTCAAGATGTTCCAATGAAAGTCAAAGCGCTAGTATGTCAAGATGAGAACCTTACAGAACCACTTGTCTTGGGTCAAGATTGGATCTATGACCATGCACTTAACTTAAACCTAAGAAGTCAAATTCTTCAAGTATGGGTACATGAACAATGCATTACATTAGAATTAGAGAACTGCATGCTCACAGATCATGGCACCACACACTCTCTTAGTTCTTCTAAGACTAATCATATGGGAGAAGATGTTGTATGTGTCAAAAGCTCTATGATGCAGAAGGAGTCAATCGTGGAAGAACAGGTTCAAAGACAGGTGGATCTTTCTTCTTTTCCTAAGACTCTGGTGACCACAGTAGTTTCACCACAAAGACAAACACAACTGTTCACAACAACTGCTCAAGCAAATAGAAAGACAACCTTCAACAAGACAGCAGTTTTGGGCATGACGCAGATCTGGGTACGCAAAGGAGAGCAACCTCCAGCCTTGTCCTCACAAACCCCATCCAGGCAATCCAACCAGGCTAGACAACGAAGGAAGAAGCTCGGACAAGCTCAACCACAAGATTTTTGAAAAATTTGGGTGCCTAAGAAATTAGTTGCAGCTCAACAAGGGCGATTATACATGTGGGTACCCAAGGAGCTCTTACGTCCGCAACAACCTATGCTCTCCCATACGCGAAAAGTCTCAACAAAGAAGCCAAGGCGAGGCAAAGGTGAGAACCAAACACCAAGAACAAAAGTGAACCAACTAACCTCTTCAACGCAAGTCAAACGACCAGCCATAGAGGTATGGGTATGGAAGCCAAAAGCACCGGTAGGCCCCACAGAACCAAAGGGCCAACCCCGAAGGATCCAACCCTCAAGAAACCATCCAAACATGAAGCAGCCAAAGGAGATCGCTACACAGTCGAAGACTGTTCTCAAATGGATCCCTATAAGGGAGAATGATCAACTGCCATCTCGAGATACAATGGATACCTCCAACAAAGATGGAGTCAACATCTGCAAATGACATCAAGCCTCGACGAGCGACAACCATGTGCTCCTCGCACAACCCAGTCTTTTGCACCATTCAGGTCATGCATTTCCAAAGTATGCATTAATATAGGGCCACATTACATGGCCGTGCATAGACACATTGGAGAGTACCATGCACAAGAGCACATTGACATACGTCAACTATTTTTTCTGATTCTAATATCCGTCTTCTTGTTTGATGACATTGTTCCTCTCAAAAAAAAAAAAAAAAAAGAACTTGTCTCTAGGCTTGGCTCTTGGAACCTGAATGAGTCATGCTTAGTTGAAGGTGGAATTGTTGATTACTAGGCATTTATCAATTTGGATATAACTGTGTCTCGGCTAGCAGATGATATTATTGCTGCCTTATCTGGTAGATGGCAAGCACTTGGCATGAACATGGCATCTACAACTATGATTTTCTCTTACCATGGTAGGAATGAAAAGCTTGAAGGTCCGCAACTTGAGTGATGCTTAACTACTTCATGTACGAGAGCATCCAAGGAGATATCTGCAAAGGGTAGTTCTAGAGGAGAAGACTCCTGCGTATGGTGAGTTAAAGAGAATATGTGAAACTCAGCTTGGAGTAGTTACCCAATGTTGTTTGCCAAAGAATATAAGGAAATTCAATTCTCAGTATTTGGCAAATGTTGCTTTGAAAAGAGGAGAGAGGATCAACCACTCAAAAGATCTCATTAGTGGACCATCAACATGGACATTCATCAACAATGTTCCATCCCAAAGGCCGAGTGTACAACACGAAGAGATGAACATCGATCAACCTTCTCCATGGTAAGTATCTTTACTCTGGCAACACCATAACCATGATAGATTAGGAAACCTCTTCGTCAGCATACCCTTGAGCACTTAGCTCAAGACCCGCAATTTTTGCACCATACTTCTTCCAATGCATCTTCCAAGTAAGCATTCATAGGGCTACATTACAAGGCCGTGCACAAGGCACATACTTTTTTCAACCTAGGCACGAACACACTTACCCATCATTCATTATGGGTTATGAGTAGTTGGCATGACTGCTCTCAACATCATCTTTGGAAGAGCTAGCGGACGTCATGGGAACAACATCCATATCTCGAAAGCAAATTGAAGCCAGTAGTTGCTCCAAATCAATCTTGACAACCTCTTTTGAGAAACTTGCAGTTTTGAAAGCTCACAACGACACATTCTTGCTGGAATCCAAGGAACAAGCTCATACAAAGGATGGACACCACCTCTCAAAGCACTACATGGAACAACCCTTACAACAAGGGTCTGTCAGGGACGACAAACTCAAGAGGGGGGGGAGTGTTGGAACTCAAGGTCAAGCATAAAACATGGAAGCACATCAAAGAAGTGGACATAGAAGAAGAGGGAGCAAGTAGGGAGCTCCAAGAAGTGTATGTCAAATTTTCAGAAGAATCCCCTACAAAAATAGTTCCAGGGCTTATTTGAGGGCTCAAACGAAGTCTAAAAATTATAAAAATTGGTAGGATGATAGTTCTAGTACTCCTCAAGCTCAAGGACTCCTCGGCTTGAACAAAATGGAGTTAAAAAAATAGAAAATGGCATTTACAATGGTTTTTAGTGATGAAAATCACTATTGTTGTAGGGGATTTTTCTAAAAATTTGACATACACTTCTTGGAGCTCCCTACTTGCTCTCTCTTCTTCTATGTCCACTTCTTTGATGTGCTTCCATGTTTTATGCTTGACCTTGAGTTCCAACATGGGGCTTACTTGATTCATAACCTTACATAGTTACTTGTATACTGTGTAACATGCCCAGCAGGTGGGAGCTATATTTTGCATACTTGCACTTGGGTATTCTTTATCATTCTTTATTTTTCTCCCATAGTCACTTTGGTTATATTGGCCTTTAGTGGGAGATTGTTACCATTAGTGCCCATGTGAAATGCCAAATGGCCATCGGACAGTTTTGTATATGTTCCTTAATAAAACATATAGTGGCTTGGTCAGTCACACACTATAAGTTTGATCGCATTTCTAACACCTACAAAATCTATCTTTGTGCTCCCTGTGTACTATGTTTTTTTGCTTATTTTGTAGCCTCTGTGCAGACTAATCTCTGCAGTGCTTGGATCTTGTCTTTTGTACTTTGAGTGTATCATTGTGGAGCTCTCAAGAAGGAGAGTTTAGCATGGTGCATTGCCATCAAAATACTTCAAACAATGGTACCAAAAAGGTGCTTGAAGCTCTACGATCCTATGCAGGAGTGAGTGAGTTGATGAGGTAAAAGCACGACATAAAATCTAGTTTAGGGAGTTTGGTCGCAAAGTATTATGCCAAACCAGCTCTCTACCACATCGGCCTTAATTCTGGTACATTCTATAATTTCTCAAACTCTTTCATAAAGAATTGGTATTTGCCCCATGTATTGTTGTATTCAATCAAGCTTCCCACATATATGTGTTTGCACTGCTAACATCTCCTCGGCCGTTCTTTAGGCTCATAAGCTATGGGAAATCTCTCTATGTTGATAGTCCAATAAATAATGACCACTTCCAAACTTGTTCCTACTATATCTCCCATTGTGCTAGTGATTCTAATTGCTCCTGAATCTACTAGAAGTAATAAGATCATATAAGCATTGCATCCAAAACCAGATGATGCCTTGACCCCTTTACAATACCAACATGATATTCAATGTGGTTAGGAGGTTATTTTTGTTGAGGTGTGGTGTGAATGTGAGTGGTTGTTAAGGGTTAGTCACTTCCGTATATGCATACTCTAAGCTTAGAATACATTGATACTTTGCAAGGGGAGTTTTACATGGTTGGATCAAGGGGTTTATTGCAAGGTTCGACACACTAAATGGCCCTTATGGGGTTATAAATCTTAACATTTGTAGCCTCTATAGGTGTCTAAGATAATTCTACCCAGATTTGGGGCTTTTTAGGTGCCCATTTCCAAGTACATCTAGGTAGAATTCATTGTGGTAATGTGATGATAATAGATGCCCTTCATGAGGTGTGTGAAGTGAATGTTTGTGAGCATCAATTTCGGCATATGAACCTATGTGTAACTATTTGAGTGCATAAGAAAGTCTTAGGCACTCAAATTTGTTGTGCATTGGGGTCAACCTTCATCAACGGCTTTTGTATCCAAATAGAGATAATATGTCTTAGCTAGCTCTTGTAAGTTTCAGCTTTGTTGTTCTTGGCATGCATTGTTTGTTTGGTAGATACCCTTGATCCTGCTATGGGAGCTGAGGCTTGCTCACTCTTTCATATTTAGATCTTCTTCACTCTAGTTGTCACCTTATTCCAAGCTAGTTCCTCATCATAAGATTTAAATATCTGCTCCATCTACTTCTTATGCTTCCTTACTCGTTGTGCCTTGATCATCTTTGGAAAAGAAGGGAGTTCCATGCTTAATTTTTCTACTCCTTCACAAGTTTCTTCCTTTTGCATCATAGAGCTTTGGATAAGAACAACATTGTTATCTTCATGTGGCCTCTAGAAGGACCATGAGTTGGTGCCTTTCTGAATTCCTAGAGTGGTTGATTCTTTAATTCCACTATGATATTTTGCTAGTTCAACCAAACCTGAAGAAGTCCAGTTCTTAGGTTTAAGCTCACCGCATGGTCACAAATCCAATCTTGACCCAAGACAAGAGGTTATGTAAGGTCCTCATCTTGACACACTAGTACTTTCACTATCATTGAGACATCATGAATGGAGCTGGGAAGCTCTGCCTCGTCCATGCAAGGGGTTTCCATTGCTCCCAATCCTAGGAGATACGCTTCAATAGGATGCATGTTTAACTAGAAGTTTTGACAGTAGGAGATTCTAATTGCACTAGTGGTTGTGCCTAAGTCAATCAAGAATTTTACCATCCTTCCATTCTTTCCTAGTCCTATCTCTAAGGTTACAAAAGGACATCTATCTATGATTTCATGATGGATTCCACTCATCATTTGGCACATAGCCATGTGGTATCTTGGTTCCTCATAAGCATCTTGCCTAGGTTGATCTCTACCTTGTCTTCTTAACTTCATGTGTTTGATGCATTCTAGAGCTTTGTCTTGAGCCTCTTCTCTAATCTGTTTTTCTTCTTCTTGTTTATGTTTTTTGGCTTTCTTGAGGTGATTTAGTGTTTGCTCTATGAGGGGTTTCTTGAAATAACTTGACTCTACATCCACTGATGTAACTTGGTAGGAAATGGCCTTCTATAGTGGCTAACTAGACTACTCTACTTGTTGATATTCTATTTATTATCATGGGTCCATAGCCACACTTCTCCAGTTTCCTTGTATATTGTTTTAATGTATATACCAAGACTAAATCTCCTGTCTTCAATCCCTATTTTTCACATGTGCATCAAAGTAGGCCTTTTTTCTTTACTTGGATCTATAGGTCCTTGCGGATGCTCTTAATCTAGTTTCTCCTAGTCGTTCAAGATCACAAATTCTAGAAGATAGCTTGTGGTCAGTCCACTCGTTCTCTTGTGCCACTTTCAAAGTAGGTATCAAAAAATCTAGTGGCAACACTGTATTATGTCCAAACACCATCTAAAAGGGGGTGGCTTGGATTACCATTTTATAGGCTACTCTATATTCCCAAATAGCAAGATGTAATTGTTATCCCAATCAGAACGTGTATTATTTACCAACTTTGTTAGCGCAGTGCACAAGATCTTGTTTGTACTTTCGGCTTGTCTATTGGCATGTGGGTGGTACGAAGCCAAATTCTTGTGAATGATCATGAATTCTCGCAACAGTTATTCAATAGATTCATTCAAGAAATGGGTACCATGGTCAGTGACCAATTCTATTGGCAAACCATATCTTGTAAACACATTCTTGAAGAGAAACTTGGGATTAGTTTGTGCATCATTATTCTTAGTGGCCTTCACTTCTACCCATTTGGTTAAGTAATATGTGGCCACAATAATGTATTTGGAATGCAAACTCTTAGTTGGCGGTTAATAGGACCAACAAAATCTATTCCCCACTTGTAGATTGCACATCCTCCCATCATGGGTCTCAATGGCATCTTGTCCTTACATATCGGATATTGAATTCACTCATAAATATCACACTGCTTCACAGGTATGTGCATCCATGTGGAGGGTTGGCCAACAAAGAACTTTGAAAAGTATGGCTTTGATCACATGGTGGTCCAAAATGCCCTCTTGCCACACCTTGGTTTGGAGATTATAAAATCTTGAGATGTTCGCTCTCATGGATGCACAGTTTGAGGTACCTATCTTTTCCACGTTTGTATACGTTATCTCCAACGAGTGCATAGTCTAGGGCCTCCTATTCTAAGCTTCTTCTTCTGTCTAAACTCATCTTTGAGGGAATGTTTCCATCCTCAAAAAGTTTACTAGAGGCTCACTCCAATCCGGTACTGGTGATAGTTGATATAGGGTATCATGTTCCAATGGTGGGCTAGTACTATAGGTTGGCCATTCCCTGTACATCCTATGGACATCTTCCTCCATGGCTGGACATTATACACCTAATCTTTGTAGAGTTTGTAGGGTCCATTGTTTAGAATGATGTTGCTTCAATGCATCTATATGTGCTATTTGCAATCACTTTGCATGCTCATCTTCATCTATACAGCAAGTCAATATGTCTTGATTGGTGTGGTTAAACACACTGCCTACTAGTATGTGATATTTTTGAGACCTCACTACTTCTTTATCTTTGGCTTTCAGTACAAGATGCTTAGGTCCAAAGGTTAGAATAGGCACTATGGTTTCAGCCGAGTTAGGAACTACTTCCAAGTTGAATAAGTAAGCATCACAAAGTTCATCTGACACTTCTTGCAATGACTCTCCTGATGTTAGTCTCGAAAGGTGCTCTACCCTAAGGTGGGTCTTACCCTTCCTAACCACAACTTCAAAGTCATATTCCATTAGTAAGAGGAACCATCCTACTAATCTACTAGTATTGCAAGGTTTATTCACTAGATATAGTAGCACTTGATGGCCTTTTATAAATTTAAACTTATTTGCAAGAAAATAATGCCTAAACATCTTAACCACATACACCATGCCTAATCATTCTTGTTTGGTAGTGGTATAATTCCATTCAACCACATTCAGCTACCTACCTATGTATGCTATTGGAAGATTAATATTACCTTTACCAATATTTTTTGCTAGCACACACCCAATAACATACTTGGATCCATCCACATGGACATGGAAAGGCTTACTTTAATCAATTGTAGTCAAGATAGGTATTGAACATAATTAATGTTTAAGTTCGTGGAAAGAGTTTTCACACTCGTTCATCCATTTGAAATTAGTTAAAAGGTTGTGTAGAGACTTCCCAATAATTGTAAACATGTGAATAAAGCCTTAGTAATAACCACAATGCCCCATGAAAGCTTCTTCTTCCTTAATGTTCTTTGGTCCATCTAACTTAACAATGGCTTTAACTTTATCCCCATCCATCGAGATTCCATTGTTTGACACTATATGTCCTAAGATCTTGCCTTCCCTGTTGGAGTTAGATATCTGCAGAAGCACACGAATAGCACAAGAAAGAAGAAGAAGAAGAAGAAGAAGCTCAGAGCACAACACACAATACTAAATGTATTACCAATAGAATGTACAAAGATAAGTAACCCATTAGGGATATAGGCATATATACAAGCCGGGGGAAAAACCTCCTAAAGAGGGAAAAAAGTGCTCCAATGGTCTTAGTGTGTTCACACACATCATTACCTAAATATATCAACAAATCCCCCCCTGGGAGTGATGCAATGAACAAGGAGGTGGCACTCATGTATAAGGAAGTGCCAAGCTATGTGGAATCAATCCATGAAAGGAAGTAAGACCAAAGCTTTGCGGAAAGCTTCAAACTTCTCCCTAGGCAGAGCCTTCATGAAAAGGTCTACAATGTTCTCCAATGTGGGCACATATGCCAAGCTAATCTCTCCAACAGAGAACCTCTACCTGACATAATGATAATGCACCTTAATGTGCTTAGTGCAAACATGGAACACAAGTTTCCTCGAAATTGCCAATGCACTCTCACTTTCGTAGAAGATGGTGGTGGTAGAAGACTGACCAACACCCAAATCAGCCATAAGGCATCTAAGCCACACACACTCAATAGCCACTGTGAAACTTGCCCTATACTCACCCTCATAATTGGAAGTGGCCACAGTAGGTTGCTTCTTGCTTAGCCAAGATATGCATGAGCTACCAAGCATGAAGCAAAAACCACTACTGGACACATGAGTGTCATAGCAACCATCCCAATCAGAGTCATAAAAAGCATGTTAATCTGGTGGTAGTGATCCCCCCTTGGGATAAAACAATCCAAGTAGTTGGGTACCACTCAAGTAGCGAAAGATGCGCTTAACTGCCTACCAATGCTTGACTCCTGGGCAATGCATACACCTACTCATATGTGAGACAACAAACTAAATATATGGTCGAGTAATGCATAAGTAAATCAAGCATCCAACAGCCTACTCATAGAGAACAACATCAAATGCATCTCCAGCATCATGGAGACTCAATCGTAAACTTGTCTCCATAGGAGTGGCAATAGGTTTATAGCCTTTAAGGCCAAAACGATGTCATAATGTGTCAATATATTTCATTTCACACAAAGCCATTACCCCATCAACGTGCATAAACTAAATGCTCAAATAATGATGCAAATGTCTCAAATCAGACATCTCAAATGAGGCATGCAAATCAGCCTTAAAATCAGCAATATGCTCTCATGAGGACCAGTGAGCAGCATGTCATCAACATACACAACAATGATCAGAAGTACATCATTAGCATGCTTAACATATAAGGTGCTTTCAATTGGACTATTTTCAAAACCATGTGTAATCAGATAGGCATGTATCTTTTCATACCAAGCACGTGGTGCTTACTTTAAACCATATAATGCCTTCTTTAACCTGCACATCTAATTTGCATTCCCTTTTGCACAAACCAATGGGGCTAAAAAACATACACTTCTTCATGCAAGTCACCATTCAAAAATGTTGTTTTAATGTCCAACTGATGTACATTCCAACCATGATGAGCATAAGTGCACAAATGCTACGAAGAGTAGTCATTTGCCATGTATGAGCAAAGGTCTCATCAAAATCAATGCCTCTTTCCTGCTCATCACCCTTTGCAACAAGCCTAGCCTTATACATGTCAACTGCTCCATCAAGTTTACACTTCAGCTTGTATACCCACTTAGTGTAGATGGCCTTCTTCCCAGGAGGCGTCACATAAAGACCACGTACCATTTTTCATGATAGCATCATACTCAGATTGCATTGTAGCCATCAAATGTTCAGAATTTTGTGCTCTATCAAACGAAACAGGCTTAGTCTCACCACACCAACCAAAGGCAGCCATAGCATAGCAATCTGATGCAAAATAGGCATTATGAGAGCCTGAATGAGTATGGTATGATAGAGGTGCATCTAATTTGCTATCATGCAAAGTCTACACAAGCCATTTCGGCATAGTTGTTTTTTTTAATAAAGGAAGTTCGACCTTAGCCTACTCTCTCAGACTTGAATTAAAATTAAGGAAAAGAAAAGTACAAATGAAAGGGACTAGTTCCCATGGGACCCCCAGGTCCCACAAAGCGGGAGTAAACGAATCGCCAACTGTAAGAAATCCCCTCCCATTTAGGCATCATAATGTGCTCCTTCTTATCGACAACAAGCTTAAACCCAAGTGGGCCCCACATGAGGGTGATTAACCTTCTTTGTAATGCCATCTACATTTTGGCATAGTTTCCTCAATATCAGCTCTCTCATCAATAAGTGCGTCATGTCAATCTGCATCAGAAATGGAATGATTTGCATCATCATATGAAACTTGCAAAGGCTCAGAAGTTGCCTCAATAGGACTAGCACTAGACTTTCCACTTGTAAAAAGAGGTAGCAAAGTATCATACATGTCTTTGGCGCTAATAGATGTCTCCTTTGTACATGAAAGTAAAGGTTGAATAGCATCTTCCACAAAAAGAACATCACGGCTAATCAAAATGTGTTTAGTCTATGGGTGATACAGACAATAGCCTTTGCTTTCAGAACTATACCCAACAAAAATACATTTTACTGCTTTATCATCCAATTTCTTGCAATGTTGTTCAGGCACTAATGCATATGCCAAACAACCAAAAACATGTAGATGAGCAACAAATGGCTTGCAACCATGCCAAGCCTCATATGGAGTGATAGATTGTACTGCTTTAGTGGGACACATGTTAAGTAGATATGCTCACACATGATAGCCTCAAGACAAAAACTATGTGGTAAAGCCTGACTCTTGACCATACACCTCGCCATCTCCATGAGTGACATGTTCTTGCGTTGAGCATCCCCATTCTATTGAGGTGTAGATGGCATTGTACAATGATGTTTTATCCCACATTAAGCAAGAAATGCATTAAATTTAGAAGACACATATTCTCCCCCTTGATGAGAATGGAGGGTGCCTATTTTACATGCTGACAGATTTTCAACCAAAACCAAAAACTGTTTGAAGCACTGTTAAAAGGGACTTCCGTCACGTCCGCTTTTAATCTCTTTTTGGGTTCTTGGGGATGGCAAGGGTCTGACAGTGCAGAGGCCCTTTTACTTAATTTCCCAATTCAACTATGTACTAAGCAGTAGCTATACGTCAAGGCAATTCTTCGGTTACACAGTTATTATTCTTCAATTACAGTTATCCTCACACAATATGTTATCGCGCAAGTTATTGATCACACAGCCAAACAGACTTATAGATGTTAAAACAGTACTACTGTGTTAATAGTGAATTACGGCAATTCAATAATAACAAACTTAACAATACGCCAAATAACTACAAATTCGACACCACAGCGTCTCTGCAAGGTCGCAAATCACCCAGACAGACAGTCTGGCGATCCCATCTCCTCTACCACCGGAGAATCCCGTTAATGCTTCTTCATTCATGGATAAAAAGGTTACATCTCTTCGCTACGCCCTTTCGGTGCGTGCAGTATATGAAAATATAAGATTACATTGTGCCAATCCGGCGGCCTAGCACTGGTACGCATGGTGGACTTGAACCCGCAAAGAAAATAAACTTAAGGCTCATCTACAATGTCTTGTATGTACATAGTTCGTGCTAATTTAAAGGTTCTAGTGATCTTCTGTTTAAGGAATCCAGCATAAGCTTTAAAGTCTCTGGCTCCACCAGTTGTGCGTCAGTTCTGACTGAACTTGCTGCAATGACTTGACTCAGCAAAAGATCTGTCTGTGTCTGCAAAAATGCTTCTTGTAAGTAGAAATCGTTGGTGATGGTTGCATCTCTTCTGACCTTCATATCAGCAATTTGACCCTCAATTCTAGACAATCTCTTTGCTTGAGCTCCTAGTTGCCTTTCTCTGTGTTCCAGCTCCTGAGCTTGATATTGGATGGTTTTGTAATACGCATCCCTTTCTTTCATGATACTGTCCATTTCCTTCTTTAACTGAATCGTCCTGCCAATTTCTTCCTCCAAATTACGACTCTTCTAAAACAATTCGGTAGATACGATGTTTAATTCCTCAGTATTCTGAATGGCCAAGTCTGCCATTTCTTGCCCTTTCTGCACGACCTCATCCAGCTGTATGCGAGTTTCTTCCAACAAATTCCCTATCACCACACGAGCATCTTCCTTATCCTGTACCAACTGATTTAAATGCTTGATTTCTTCATCACGAGCAGCTAAAAGAACATCCTTGGCTTTTAACTCAGCCAATGCTGCATCTCGTTGAGCAATCAATAATTCGTGGTCTGCTAATTAGACTTGGTACTGCAGCAATTGAACTTGCAGAGCATGATTCTCTGCTTTGACGGCATGAGCTTCTTCTTGTAAAGGAGCCATATCTGCTTCTAACAAGTCAACTTTCCCATGTAGTTCCTGCTTGATATTTTCGGTTGCCAGCTTCGTAATTGTTGAGAAAACTGGATCAAGAGATGACCCATTGATTCTAGCTCATGAAACATTGGAGTCGGAGAAGGAAGAGTAGGAAGTGGGTGAGATGAAGAGGCTGATAATAGGTGAGGGGAGGGTGGTGGACAGTAATCGGGAGAAGATAATGGAGCAGTGGGGACTTCAAGAACAGCAGGCTCAACGGGGTTCACTGGAGGAGGAAGTGGGATAAGGGTATTCGGCATCAAGATTATGTCGGTTGTATTCTACTTTGTTCCCTCAAGTCTGGCAATCACAACATCAACCCTGACAATTACTTCGTTAATAATGTCTGAAACAAGTTCTTTCACAGCTTCTTGATGCTGCTGATGAGAATCTGCCCGAGAAGAAACTTCTTTGGAGTCTTCCATGTTGACACCTTGTTCCTGCTGCTTAATTGGAGAAGAAGGGACGGATGATTCAACATGAAGAGAGGTAGTAGTGTCGTGGAAGACTTCATGATCCTGACTAGTAATTGATCCCTGCACCTGACTGCCAGAGGGGCTAACACATCTGCGTTTTTGGTGAAATAGTTGGAACAGCTCTTCATCGTCGTCATCCTCGTCCTCGAGCATTTGAGTAGACTCTTCATGTAACAAGAAGGGAGCGGTTGGAGGAGGTTGCGCTGTTTGGATCACCGGAAAGAGGAAGGTGAGGATATGGGGTAGACGAGAACGTGGAAGGTCACCCTTAGTGACTTGTTTGATAACCGCTACACATTCACGGTGAATGCACCGGAAATAGAAGGAGGCGAAATTGAGAGACTCACGAGAAGCGGTATCTATCATCGAATAGAATGGGCGGGCAATACCATAGGTGCGTTTCTGTAAATTCAGGGTAGCTACTAAAAACTGCAGAGTTGTACGCTCTGGTTCAGGTCTACACCGAATGGCATACTCATTAGATGAATGCGAGGAAACAACTCGGTCATGGTGGCGATGGGAAGGAGGGGACCATTCTCCAATCCTTCATGAGGAAGGTGAACAGCTTCAGCAAATGTAGCTAAAGTAATAACAACTCGTGATGGTAAACAGGCTATGGGCCAACACTGCTCTGTAGCAGGTGTGGCAGCAATGGCAGAAATGATCTGCGCATAGAATGGTTGACACTCCACTGAATGCCAAGGCAATTCAGCGAAGGCCAGCAAACCACGGGTGCGCAGATACTCACTCACTTCGGGAGTGAGGCCTGCATGGAAGGTTGCGACATTCACGAGTGCTTCCATGGCGCACAAGTAAACAGGAGAACACAGAATACACAGAGCACACAATCACACGAACACAATAGCGATTATCAGTGACAAAAACATGATTAAGTACGAGCACGGACAACAGGAGGCGGCAAGAACCCTAATGATCACGCAGTAGTGGTGAGTTATCCTTCATGATGCGGTGATTAATCATAGTTAGATACCCAAAACAAGGAGATTACGATCTGTGGTCAACCGAAGTACAAGACCGAGAAAAAGAAAACGAGTAATACAGAAAAAGAAAACGGACCAAAGATACCTGAGGTATTACGTCATCGGATGATAGGGGCAAATTTAGAACCGTTGATCACTTTTGGAAGAGGAACTCCGGTTAAGGTTGCCAACCAAAAAGTAGCGGGTCCCACTTGCTCAATGATCCGGTAAGGGCCGAACCACGGTAATTTAAATTTACCCGCAGATCTATTGGCTTTCGCATTATAGAATAAAACAAGCTGGTCCACCAAAAAAGAGGGGTTTGGAGAAAGCGATCATGTGTCCGATCTTGGCGTAGCTGAACTTCTTGCAAGATCATAAAGCTTTCCCAATGATGTTCATCCAAAGATCTGAGATATCCAACCGAAATGGAAAGGACTCTTCTGGCAGCAGTTTCTGAGATAAGGCAACTCGTAGGCTCGGCACTACTACTTCCATCGGCGCAACGGCTTCCAATCCATAAGCAAGCTTGAACGGAGTTGATCCGGTTGCCACCTTGTACGTGGTCCGGTAAGCCCAAAAAACTGCAGGTAAAAGCTGGTCCCAGCGCTCCGGACATTCTAGGATCAATTTGCGCAGTATATTCAACAAAGTCTTATTGGTACTCTCCACCAGACCATTGGCACGGGGATAAAACTGCAGGTAAAAGCTGGTCCCAGCGCTCCGGACATTCCAGGATCAATTTGCGCAGTATATTCAACAAAGTCTTATTGGTACTCTCCACCAGACCATTGGCACGGGGATAATAAGGCGATCTGAATCACGAGCTCCAGAGGTAATCCATAACGCGGGAGGACATCCTTCATTAAACACTTAGCCACCGAAACAGCTGTGGCAGACCGTAAAGCCCAAGCTTCCGCCCACCTGGTGGCATAATTTGTACAAGTCAATATATATCGATCGTTGGTGAGAGTTGTTGGTGGTGTTATTGGGCCAATAAAATCTAGGCCCCACTTCTGAAAGGGTTCCAGAGGTAAAACAGGTTGAAGAGGAAAGAAGTGTCGCTGCAACGGCTGTCCAGTTCGTTGACAGACATCACACTGCTGCACAAACTGAGCCATATCTTTGTACATTGTAGGCCACCATAGACCACTTTGCAGAATTTTCGGGTGAGTAAGATCAGCTGCAAAGTGTCCTCCAGAGGGCAATGAATGAGCCATTGCAATAGCTGATTTCGTTTCATGTGGAGGAATACATTTAAGTAAAACACCAATATGATCAAGATAATACAGTTGACCCACAATCAACCGGAATCTTCGACTATAAACTACAATTTTCCGCCGTAGAGTTCTGCAGAGTCTTCAGAAGTTGTCACGGTAACGTAAACTACCGGTGTAGTGTCATCAACCCCTACCGGAGACTCACCAGAATCCAATCAAGATAGAAAATCCGCCAAGGCATGTGTTGTCCCGGGTCGATGAATGACTTCATAATCGAACTCTTGTAAGAGTAAAATCCATCAGGCCAATCTACCACCTAAATGCTGCTGCCGAACTAAGTACACCAGTGCAGCATGATCCACATGGAAAGTAAATTTATGGCCCAGCAAGTAATGTCCAAATTTCTTAACAGAGTACACCAATCCAAGACATTCGCATTCTGTCACAGAGTAATTTTTCTCCACAGGAGCTAAGCGGCGGCCCTCATAGTACATAGGTCAAAACCATTTATCAATTTGTTGCATGAGGACACTACTGTAGCTCAGTGATGAGTAGCACCTCCTTTAATGTCAATCCGGGAAGACATGAGGATGGTATGAAGACCTCGAGCAAGTGAAGGCACAAATGTGTGAGTGAGAAGCACACAAACATGCACACACATACACACACACGCGCACACACGGCAAGAACAAAGAGAGTAAGACAATGGAATCACTTCTATTATAACCAAGTTCTCATACAAGCTCAAAACTATAAGAAGCTCCCCCAAAAATGAGCTCTCTAGCTCTATTTATAGTTTTTGACTAGCTTTGGCCCTGTCCAGACCTAGCGTCCGGCCTAGTCAAAAATTAGGTTCCAGGGCTTATTTGAGGACTCAAATGAGATCTAAAAATTATGAAAATTGGCAGGCTACTACTTCTAAGGCTCCCCAAGCTCGAGGACTCCTTGGCTTGTACAAAATGGAGCTACAAAAAGGTGAAATGATATTTACAAGGGTTTTTAGTGATGAGAATCACTTTTAGCATGGTGTAAAGTTTGGAAAAATTTAATGGGTTGCCTTAGTGCTAGATCTGCATGTATGCTCGTACTTGCTTCATCTGCCAACACTCTCCCCCCCTAGCGTCTGTCGCTTCTGACAGACCTTTGCTCCACGGTCTAATCAATGTAGTGTTGCAGTATGTCCGTTGCCACTTCGTGTTCTTTGATCCGTAGTCCCCTGATCAAGTCTCGTTGAAGGGT
This sequence comes from Ceratopteris richardii, assembly GCA_020310875.1. Classification (NCBI taxonomy): domain Eukaryota; kingdom Viridiplantae; phylum Streptophyta; class Polypodiopsida; order Polypodiales; family Pteridaceae; genus Ceratopteris; species Ceratopteris richardii. Next base: position 182,412,941 of record CM035410.1, read on the forward strand.
TTCCCAATTGACTGCTCCAGGTATGTCTGGTTGTGGCGTTGTGTAGAGCTCTGAAAGCATTGTTTGTTGGCATGCAAAGAGTTGTAGCAAATGAGTGGGCCGTGGCGCGAACACCTCTGAGTGTGCCTCCCAGAACCCCGTGGTGAACATATCATCAAAAGTTTTCTTGTAGCAGGTAGGGAGATATCTGATTCGTGCGTGTCATGCATAAGCAACTCGTATGCTCGGGGTTGTGCTCATATCATATAGTAGGTCATAATTACCATTAATGAACCCAAGAATCGGAGGCTGAATGTGACATACATTGCGGAAGGTTTTGAGCACTACTTGCATCATGTCCAATATTTTGAGCATCATCTGGGCAGCTACATCTGGCATGGGGTGGAGGCATGGAATCCAATGTCTGATAGTAGCCATCATATATGCTATTGTAGGTGTGCCTGTTGGGGGTGCAATGGAGGGATAATTTAGCCATTGTTTACAATTGGCATTGTTCTGAACCTTGATGGCGAATGTTGTCCATGATCTCCTTCTTTGAACTGGCCCAAAACAAGGGTTATATTTTAAATGCATGGGAGCATGGTCCCATGTCCGTAGCATTTCCGGATAGGTTTCTAGTAATTTCTGCCTCCAGATAGGTTGGAATATGGCCCCCTTTCTGGCTGCCTCTGGGATATCCTCTGGTTCAAACTGAGTTGCGAAGGTAGGGTATTTGTTGGTGAGGCATTTGATTTCAGCATTATAGTCAGCTAGCAGTACAAAATATAGTTTATATTGTAACTCTGAACTAGTTATCAGTCTTCTAGGGGCCAGATGTCTGAAGTATTCTGATTGAAGTATGGTTTCTTCAATGGTCGTCATGGCCAACATCTGGGTGGAGATACGTTCTTCATGAGTCTACCCCATTTCTTCTACTTGTTTCATCCATGTCGATGGGGGTTCCTCATATGTATCTTGTCCTTCCTCCGTGATTCTGCCGCATGGAAGAGGTTGAGGCTCATAGTTTTCTTCAAATGCTTCCTCCGCTGGAATGATGACTGCTTCTTCTTCTATGGGTTGCTCAGGTGGAGAAGGAGGTCGTTCATACTGTAACAACTTGATCTTTAATTCTGCAATCTGTTGCCGTAGCTCAAGTACCTCATTGGTCGTTGAAGGTTCAGGTTCTGGTGAAGTAGCGGCATCGACCATCTCTGTAGATTTGAGTGGGTGTGGTGTGGGCACTTGGGGTCTTTGTAATTCCTTGATTTGGTCTGCCAACTAGTCATGTGTCTCCAAGAGGGTTGGGTATGCTTCTAATGCTTGCTGAATATGTTCTGAGGGAACAGCTTGGAATTTGGCAGGGTCTATAGGTGCTCCAGGGGTATTTTCCATGGCCGCTTCTAGATTCTCTTGGTTTTGTTGCTGTAGCCTTTTGTTTTCTTCTTGAGCCGCTGCTAAGTGGCAACGAAGGAGAGTCATGTTTCTTTGTAGACGAGCATTGCGGCCCAACTAGTCTCTGAGTTGTTCCTCCATAGCTTACCTGTCTCCATATACTTGGCTTCCATCTCCGCATTCGATTTTTGGAGGACAGTCACTTCGTGTTGTAATGTTGTGTTACTTAGCTCCAAGGCATTGACACGTGCCTGGAGTTGAGCCGAGAGGTTGCATAGCTCTGTGTTATTTTCTTCCAGTAACTTATATTCTTGCTTAAGTAGAGTGGCCACTTCGAACATGGTGTCTAGTGCATTACTAAATGATGTGGATGCAGGGGTAGAGGTGGAAAATGCAAAGGGTCGGGAAATGGGGAAGGGAAAAGTGGATGATGTGCCTATGAGTGAAGTGAACTGTGATGATGTTGGAACAACGGTGGTGGTAGGTGCTTCTGTGGGTGGTGAAATGTCCATGGGCTCGGACGTGATAGTGTGTGAAGTGTGAATTGTGAACACGGGAATGGTAGGTGGTGTGTTAGTGGTGGCCGTGAATGTGGGGGAGTTGGGTTGGGGAAGGGACTTTTTATTATAGTTCTCAACTTGTTGGAGTATATTTACAAGGTTTGTCCAGAATGAAGGTTGGGTGACTTGGGTTGATTTTGAGGGGGTTAAAAGGGGTACAGTGGATAGGGGTTGGGAGGGAGGAAATGTATTGGTGGATGGAAATGGGTGTGTTAAGGTTTGGCTAGTGGCAAGTGGCTGTCCGAGGGCTGGGAGATATGAAGGGTGACCTATTATAGGTTGATCGGTGGCCGGATGACCTATATGGGGTTCAGAAAATCGGGTGAAAGTGGTGGATGTAGGTAAAGGGAAGGATAGATGAGTAGTGGTTTGTATAATGGTTTCATCATGGGTGGATACTGGTTGTTCAGGAAGACTAGTGGGGAAGGGTTCTGAGGGCTGGATGGGAGGTGATGGTGGAGATGGTATCTGTGTATTTACATCTGGTTCCTCACTGTGAGTTGGGCTGGCCATGTGAACATCTTCTGAAGTGGTGGTAGGCAGGGCGGTAGAGACTTCCATTTGAATCATTTTTCCCCTTCGCGGTCGCGTATCGATCCTTGGTTGGTCATATTGATGGGTAGTGCGCTGTACCATGGTCCTCATGGCTTCCCCTATTCCGCAGGTTTCCACCAAAAGATTCAATGATTCTACAAAATGCGGGTCGACATTCTCTGCTTGCAGCATCTGGTTCACCAGAGCTCTATTCGCCTCTTCTAATAACTTGTGTCTTTTCTGTACCTGTTTGATTGTTCTGTAGAGCCGTTTGAGTTGTGCCGTGTAGGCAGGAGCTTCCTCTTCACTCTCCTTTGGTTCATTTCCCCGTGCTTCTTCCTGATTCTGTGTGCTTTGAGCATGAGGATGTAGTGTCTCATCTTCCCAATGTACCCTTCTTGCCTCACTCTGTGGCTGTTCTCTTTGGGATGATGATCCGGGACCGTCATTGTCAGAAAAGCACTCACTATCAGATAAGTGGGTAGTTTGCAGGAAGCTTTCAAAATCAAAATTTGGATCCTCTGCTAAAGTGGCCATGGATGCAAACTTAGCATCTGTGGGTAGTGGAGGGGCAGATGGAGTGGGTTGTACCATATCCCCTAATTGTGTCCTTTGGAGATGGATAGTGAAGGGGGCTACTTGGGCCTCTTCTCTAGGGGAAGCTTCTGTTGTGGCCTCACGAGGGATCAGAACCTGTGAAAGTGATCCACGCATTCTTTTCGTAGGTTGCACCCCTGACTTCCGCCCCTTGAAGAATTCCAGTTGTGAGTACTTAAGGGCCCTTGCGATCGGTACATCATAGGCAAGGCATCTATAGATAATTCTTGTAATGGCACAGCAGCCATTCAAAGTAGGCTTCCGCACTCCTCACTTGCCTGCTTCATATAATTGGTCCAGGATCCATACGGGCATTTTAATTGGTAAGCGTCCAGTCTCTGCTAGGTACAATCCATACCATATTTTCTTATGAGGTTGGGTGAACCGGCCTTGTGCTGGAAATGCGAAGTGTTGAAGGCACATTCGCAGTGGTATGGTGATGTTGGGGGTGAGGGCACACATTTCTTTCAACTTCTTGATTTTGTTGTTCTTCATCGACTCTGGTATCAAAGGATCTCGATCAGAGGGTACATGGGTGCCATACATCTGAAGGGCTTCCCTAATTAAAGTAATATTCAACTCAAACTTCTTCATTTCCTCCTGGTTCGATAGGGAGGGCACCCAGAATGTGCCTGAATGATCTTTATCTCCTGTCGGCTTCAGTGTGGCAATCAAGTAGTAGCACCTAAGAAAATCCGGTCTAGGCAAAGCTGCACTAAAGTAATCTTGCAATCCTGCTTTCTGCCAAATATCCTGAAGAGGAGCTGCATTTTGCAATGCTTCAAATTCTCGTGAGAAGAACTAAAAGGTCCACCACACTCCTCCACATTCCAACTTGGATTCCTAGATATGATCTATGTCTCCCAAATCTCCTGGCATCTCGTTGAACCAATGAGAATGCCCCTTTACTCTTTCAATCAGGCCACTTGGTGGATCCGGAATGGGAATTCTTCTCACATTCAAAAGCTCTTCAGGCCTTGCTGTTAGTGGAGCTTCCACAGGCATGGTATCCCAATTGCTTTGAGTGCTAGTGCCTGCCTGAGAGCTCGTGCCTGCTCGTGCTGCCATTGGAATCGGGTGCTTATCTGCTAGAAGAAGAAAGGCACATTAGTGTTGCATAGGAAACAGGATGTAATGGTGTTCCCTTCCCAATACTAACATGACAATCTAGAAGGTTAGTGGTTAGAGGTGAAGTGTTTGTGATAGATGTGAGTGGTGGTTAGTGGTTAGTGTCATCCTAGATGCATACTTTGGATATGCAGGTTACTCAGAATGCATCTATTTCAGAGTGGATGGGTTTACGAAATTGGGTTTGGGGGTTTGATATTGGTTTTGATTCGCCAAACTTTGATTGAGGATTCGTAGTTCTTCGAGCTGATGACAGGTAAAGATTTATGAACTAGATTGTGTTGGATTTGGGACCTTTTGGGTACCCATTTCCAGACGTTTTTTCGGTGTGACCAAAGGCATAATAATGTGTGGTGTAGATATCTTCCTAGAACTGTTGGCCAAGCGTGCTTGTGAGTGTTGAATTAGGCTAGTAAGTGGAGGTGAAGCTATTTGGGCTTGTAAACAGGCCTTGGGCATCCATATCTATCTAGCCTTGGGGCTAGCCTTCATTGACCACTTAGGGACCCAAATAGACGTGGTATGCCTAGGAGGTTGCCTAGGGTACTCCTTCACTTGTGTCCTAGATGGTGTGGCTTGTTTTGTGCCTCCTCGAGAACCTGTTACTAGAGTTGTGGTTTTTTCATTCTTGCGTATCCAGATCGGCTTCGCACCACGAGGTACTCCATATTGCACTAGTTGGCGCTCCTGCTTCTTGATCAGCGACCTCCTTCGTGTCGAGTGATGTTTGGTCTGCATGTTTAGAATCTTCTTTGGAACAGCTGGGAACTCCTCATTGACTCTTGTACCTTCGGTAAGATTGACAATCCTCTGCATCATAGAACTCTGGACAAGAACAACATCGTTATCTTCATGTGGATTCTTGGAGAGACCAGGAGTTGGTGCCTTTCCTACTAGTTTGAGTGCTTGATTTTCTAATTCAATCGTAAGATAGCTTTGGCCTGCCCAAGCCTGAAAATTTCCACTTCTTAGGTTGAGGTTGACTGCGTGATCATAGATCTAGTCTTGGCCCAAGACAAGAGGTTCGGTAAGATCCTCATCTTCACACACTAGCACTTTTGCTGGCATGAGGACCTCTTGAATGTAGAGGGGAAGTTCCACCTCTCCCATGCAAGGGGTTTCAACACCTCCTAATCCTATCAGATATGCTTCTAGGGGTTTTACCTCCAATTGCAGCTACTGGCAGTAAGAAAGCCGAACTGCACTAGTGGCTGCACCTGAATCAATCAAAGCTCTTACGGTCCTTGTACTGTCTCCTTGTCCAACTTCTAGGGTCACAAAAGGTCGTCGATCCACTATCCTATGGGTACGTTCACCTGAAGCCCCACACATGTCCATGTGATAGCCTGGAGACTCTTGAGTGTCAATCATAGGTTGATCTCTCCCTTGCCTCCTCAATTTCATTCGTCGGATGCGCTCTAAGGCCTCTCCCTGTGCTTCTTCTCGAATTCGTTTTTCCTCCTCTTTACGTTTCTTGGCAGTGTTGAGCCGATTTAACATCTCTTCAGTCAGGGGTTCTTGGTATAACTTGACTCTACATCCGCTTATGTAGCTAGGGAGAATATCGCCTTCCAAAGTTTCTAGTTGTACTGCCCCACTAGTTGAAATCCTATTTATGATCATAGGCCCATAGCCTCTTTCCTCTAATTTTCGTGCATGCTGCTTCAATGTGTAGACTAGGACTAGGTCTCCCGCTTTCAAGCCTTTATCCTTCACATGTGTATCAAAATATGCCTTTTGCCTCTTCTTCGCTGCATAGATTCCTGCTGCAGCTCTCAATCGTGTCTCGCCTAGACGTTCAAGATCAAAGATTCGAGAGGAGAGCTCATGGCCTGTCCAGTCATGCTCTTGTGCTACCTTCAATGTAGGTATCAGAAAGTCCAAGGGTAACACCGCATTCTGACCAAACACCATCTGAAAGGGTGTGGCTTGGAGTACCGTTTTATAGGCCACTCGGTATGCCCAAACAGCATGGTATAGCTGTTTGTCCCAATCAGAGCGTTTATTGTTTACTAATTTCATCAGTACATTGCATAAGATCTTATTTGTGCTCTCCGCCTGGCCATTAGCTTGGGGGTGATAGGGGGCAGACTTCTTGTGTACTACCAAGAATTCTTGGAGCAGATTTTCAATAACTTCATTCAAGAAGTGAGTCCCTCTATCACTGACTAGCTCTATAGGTAATCCATACCTGGTGAACACATTCTCAAACAAGAACTTAGCTGTTGTTTGTGCATCGTTCTTTGTTGTGGCTTTTACATCTACCCACTTAGTTAGATAGTCAGTGGCCACAATGATATACTCAGCATGTGAACCCTTAGCTGGGGGATTAATAGGGCCTACAAAGTCTATTCCCCACTTAGAGAATGCACGTCCACCCATCATAGGTTTTAGTGGCATCTCATCTTTGCGTATAGGATACTGAGTTCTCTAACACACATCACACCGTTTCACATAGGTATGTGCATCCATGTGAAGGGTCGGCCACCAAAAGCCCGCAAATAGTATTGCCTTGATCACCCGATCTGGTCCAAAGTGTCCTGCTACACTTTGGTGAGCAGTTTCCAAGATCTTTAGATATTCACTCTCATGAACACAAAGTCTTAGGTAACCATCTTTTCCACGCTTGTATAAATTATCACCAATGATGGTGTAATCCAAGGCTTCTTGTTCCAAACTTCTTTGTCTGGTCAAAGTCATGTCTGGAGGGAATGTTTTCGTACTCAGGAAGGATACTAGTGGTTCACTCCAATCTGGCACTATGGACACTTGATAAAGAGTGGCATGTTCCACAGGTGGTTTAGTGCAGCAGATTGGGCATTCCTTGCACAACTTATGGACATCAGCTTCCATAGTCGGCCAATGCACTCCTAGTCTCCTCAGGGTCTGTAGGGTTCGTTGTTTTGAGTAGTGTTGCTCTAATGCACCTACATGTGCTAATTGCAACCACTTAGCGTACTCATCCTCTTCTACACAACAAGCCAAGATCCCTTGATCTGTGTGCTTGTAAATACTTCCAGCCATGATGTGGTACTTTTGGGCTTTTACTACCTCTCTATCCTGTGTGGCTATTACTGGGTGGTTAGGTCTGTATGTCAATACTGGCACTAATGGCTTAGCCCACTGCGGCACCACTTCCGGATTAAACAAGTAAGCATCAGGTAAGTCATCTGATACTCCTTGTGGGGCCTCTCCAGATGTGAGCCTAGAGAGATGTTCTGCTATCAAATGATTCCTGCCTTTCCTCACTACTACCTCAAAGTCATATTCCATTAGTAAGAGAAACCATCTTACTAATCTGCCTGTATTACATGGCTTGTTTACCAGGTACAGTAGAGCTTGGTGATCAGTAAAAAATTTGAACTTATTTGCAAGCAAATAGTGTCTAAACTTTTTAATCGCGTACACCATGCCTAATCCTTCTCGTTCGGTGGTTGTATAGTTCCGTTCAGCAGCATTCAACTGTCTACTGGCATAGGCAATAGGGAGATCCATATTACCTTCACCCGTAGGTTGTGCAAGTACACATCCAATAGCATAATTGGAGGCATCCACATGAACATGGAATGGCTTGTTCCAATCTGGTGTTGTCAAGATTGGTGCTGAACATAATCTTCGTTTAAGCTCATTGAAGGAATTCTCACATTCATCAGTCCACTCAAAGTTAGTCAGAAGTCCGTACATGGGCTTTGCAATGATAGCATACATGTGAATGAACCGGTGGTAGTAACCACAATGCCCCATGAAAGCCTGTACTTCCTTGATGTTCTTTGGCCTAGGTAGTTCTGCGATGGCTCTCACTTTCTCTTCGTCAGTGGATATGCCGTTCTTAGACACTATGTGTCCTAGAATTTTGCCTTGCCTGACCATGAACACACACTTTTCTGGGTTCAGCGCAAAGATCATCAACATAGACTTCCAAATTCTTCCTCAAGAACTCTTTAAACACGTGAAACATTAATCTTTGAAAAGTAGCAGGTGCATTGGTAAGCCCGAATGGCATTACCCGAAAGGAAAATATGCCCCACTCCGTGGCAAAATCCATCTTATGCTGATCCTCTGGAGCAATGGCTACTTGATTGTAGCCCGAAAACCCATCTAGGAAGCTGTACACTTCCTTGTCTGCTACCCTTTCTAATAGATGCTCAGTGATAGGAAGCGGATAACTATCTCTGATAGTGGCTGTGTTAACCTTCTTCAAGTTAATGCATACTCGTAACTTTCTATTCTTCTTGGGCACCACTACAATACCCATTCAGTGTGCTCAATTTCATAGATAAATCCGGCTTCCACCAAGCAGTCTATCTCTTCTTTAATCTTGGCGGCGTAGTTGTCATTGTACGTGTATGGCTTTTGCTTAGAGGGCCTAGCCTCTGAAGTCATGGGAATTGTGTGTGAGCATATGTCTGGGTCAACACCCTTCAAATCCTTGTAACTCCAAGTGAATACATCTCTGTATTCCCTCAGCAAGGCTATTAACGCATGCTCTTCTTCTTCCGTCAGGTCATGTCCTATATAAGTACATCTCTCCTCTCCTTCTTCTAGGGCTACCACTACTTTCTTGGTGGTTTCTTTGTTATCATAGGCCTCTCCTGATTGTGCCTCTCGTTTAGGCATTTTGATCATGACCCTCCTGTCATCTATCTCATACTTCTTAAAATTTTCCGGGACCTCAAACAAAGATTCTTCCTCTTCTGGTGTGACCTCTCTCTTCTTTCTTTTCTTTCCTTCTTCCTTCGGGGTCACATGTGTGGCTAGCCTTACATCATTTGTAAGCTCTCCGTGCCTCTGGGGTTGAAATTCTACTTCATAGAAGTATTCTTCATCTGATGCAAAAGGTGGGTCCATAATGATTGACTCTAGATCGGAGTCGCACGCGTCCTCAAATGCATCAGGGCTAGGTTCGCACTCTTCTAACACTGCTTCTCCCATGATCGGCTCTATGGAGAAGACTGAAATGTCATAGCCATCCTCATCATAGTGGGGTGTCCATTGTTCTTCATTGATGGCTACATCCATGGTTGCTAAAATTTCTGCCCAGCCGTGGGGTTCAAATTCTTCATCAGGAAATACCACAGGTGCATAGGCTGGGTCTTGAACGGATCTATGTGTTTCGTTTGCACCTATCTCTCTGCCTTTTTCTCTCTTCTCTTCTTCTACTGCTACTTTGCACATCCATAAGTGGGTGTCTTCATGCATCCATGAGGATCCTGATAGGAGGGACATCTCTATGAGAGTAATCTTTGAGATTCACTTTGGTCGTAACACCTAAGTGTTGCAGGTACAAGGAGTTGGTTCCCCAGTCCTGTACCACTTGCAACTGTCGCATAAATGGTCTTCCCAAGATCATTTCATATGCATGTTTTTTGCTAAAATCACATATAGCAAATGTATGCTCGAACTCGACACCACATGTAGTGAGAGTTATGACTTCTAGCAATCCCAAGGGTCTCTCTATGTGACCATCGGCCATTTGCAATTTCATCCTCGTGGGCCTGAGTGCTGGCTTGCCCCAACGCTTCCATAGGGAAGTAGTAGCAATTGCAACTCCTGCACCTGAGTCTAGGATGGCCTTGGTGGTGTATCCTTGATGGGTGATAGGAAGATATGTGTTTCCCTCTTCGCCCTCACTCATGTCCCTTATCTTGTCCAATGGTATTTCTGGCACTGTTCTCTGGGATCCTACCTGGGAACGAGGTTTTGCTATCTTTGGTACTTGTTTGGCTACATGTTTCCATAGTTTTGGCTTAACTTTGAGTAGTTCTTCTAAAGTGAGGTTGCACCGCACTTTAGTGTTTTTCACTACCTCTGTGTTCCTAGGTATGACTGAGTCCTCATTTCGTACCATGATCGTGGGTGCTCTCATACAAGTAGACTTAGCTTCCCATGGGCCTGTGAAGTGGGGTAATTCTTGTAGGGAGTTAGACTCAAAGTCTAATCTTTCCTGAGATTGGGTGCTCTCTTGCTCCTCATAAATGGATGGGATGTCTTGTAGAAATTGGTCGTGTGCATCATCCACAAGTTCAATGGGAGGAGGGACTTCACTTTCTTTAGCCCATTTGTCTTCTTGAATCTCTCGTAGGAATTCGGGTGTGAACCGATTCATAGAAGATGATGTGTCTGGCTCCGTAGAGTTAGGCACATAGGCTTCCTGGGCAGGAAGGCTTACTCTTTCACTTGCCTTGTCCTTGTATTGAGAGGCGGGTTCCTTTTCTGATTGTTCAATTAGCTTCTCTATTCTTTCTAACAGTCCATCAAAGTGCAACTGTGTCTTCGCTGAACTAGAGATGTTAAATAGGTGGCTGGCTTCAAACATGGTCTAAGCCAATTCCACCATCTTAGCACAAATTTTGGTTCGTTCTAGCTCTAGTTCTGCTCTAGGGTAACACTTTTCATGATCAGTTACGTTTGGCCCTTCTTGGATTCTCGCCTGATATGCTTTAAGCATCATATTAAGGTCCTCGGGACTGGGATCTGCTAGGACTGATCCTGCTCTTGGGGGTGGTGGAATTGTGTGAGGTGGGTTGGAAGGTGGTGGGTCGGATGGAGATGGGAATGGTGGTGGTGGGGTAGTGTGAGAGGGAGTTTGAGATGTGAGTTCAGTTATCCTGGCCTTTGTTTCTCTGAGGCTTTCCTCGAGCTCACTCATCTTTTTTGCCCATTGCCTTTTCATTCTCTCCCGGCTATCTCTCCATGCTCTTGTCCTTTTCTTGGTTATACTCTCTGTCTCACTAACCTCAGAACTCTTTTCCTGCCCTACTCCTTGAGTTTGCTGCAAGGCTTGGGCTCTAGTGACCACATGCACTAGGGTTGTGGAAGTTATACTTCCCGTAGAGTCTACCACTAACCCAATGACATTGATAGGAGTGATTTTAGGCATGTTATTAGGGTTCTTTGGGCAATCTCGTAGGAGATGCTCTTTTTAGAGAGACCTAGTTTTTGAGCTACCTTCTCGGCAAGTTCCTCAATGGATGTGGGCTGACCAGATGTGAGACTACTAGAGCTATCCGAATCCTTATAGATTTTTGATAGCTCTAACTCCTCGCCTAGATTATCCTCAATGTCTATGCACATGCGCACACATTCTTCTATAGTTCTGGGGTCCTTCAAATACACATATGACGTGAGCTTGGTGCTCAACAATCCATCTAAGAACAAAGCCACTTGCTTGGCTGGTGTGGGTAGCTCAGGCATCAGGCACCTTTCTAGGTATTGCCTAAACCGTCTTCCTGCTAGTCTGACCGTCTCTTGAGGTGTTTTCTTGCAGCTATGAATTAGTGAGGAAGTGTTGTGCCTTATACCACTCTTAGAAAACTCAATGATAAATGCTTCTAGGAGCTGGTCTATGTTTTTGAAATGCCTCTCGTTCAGTGGTTGAAACCACGTAAGGGCAGTGTTCCTAAGGGTTAGACCAAAAGCATTATATTGTGTGAATAGATCCTCTACCTGTTCAGCTTTCAAGACTTGCCTAAATTCTGCCACATGGTCATAAGGGTCTCCAGTGCCATCGAAGTAATTCTTCATGGACTTCACCAGTTGTGTTGGTCTTAGGGTCCTAGTGTGTTCTCTCGGCCTTGGCAAAGGGAAATCGTGAGCATTCCTTTGATTCCATGGGGCTCTATGTCCCTCAGGTTCCACTCTATTTCTTTCCGTTCCCGTTCTTTCTCTTCCCAGGGAGTTGGCAAAACTTACCTCAGGTTTGTCTCTACTTCTATCTCTTTGAGCTCCATGAGCTTGGGAGGTCCCAGCTCCTTGGTGACTGTATGACACATTAGTCCGAGGTTGGGGAAAAACAAATTCACCCTTCCATGTGTAGGCATGTCTGCCATGCTCGATGACCACGAAGATCCTCTCCGATGTATTGTCTAGGTATGTTACTTTGCCTGGGCTGTCAGGGTCTTTAAACTCATAGATTGTGAGAGCACTCACTTCTTGAGGGTGAGCAGGTTTATATCTCCAAAAGGCCTCATCGGTTTCTCGGTTTAAAAGCAAATCTATGCTTTTATTATCTTGTGGAATCCACTCTGGAGTCATGATTCTGGTCAAGACAGATTTACCACGGGGAGTTCTTGGCTCTCTCTCTAAATTCCCTTGCTCTATATCACCCATGTCGGTCTCCGCAATCACATTTCCAAACTCATCTGTTCTATCAGGAAGAGTGGTGACTACATATATAGTCCCCTCTTTATCCAGGTATGCTCCATTCTCAAACTTGACTACCGGGTGTTCTAGTCCATGGGGTTGATCGGGGTTCTTAATCTGGACCACAGATCTTCTCAGGCCGTCTTCGGAGATGCGAGCACCTAGACGATTAGTCCTGATGTATTCCAATTGAGTCTTGTAAGGTCCTTCTGGCTTTTCTAGATAAGCCACCCCTGAACTACCTACTGGTCTCTCCATGTGATAGGACATTTCAGACTCACTTGTTTTTTATCGTGGAGTGTATGGGTAATCACTCAACTGCTGGGCCCAGGACCTAGCAGTGTGATTGACACTAGCTTCAGAAGATCTGAGGCTTTGTCTGTCTCGGCCTAAGTGTCTGCCGGACCTAAGGTTCATATGCTTAGTTTCTCTACCCCCTTTGGTCCCAAGTACACTCTCGTTGTAGGTTATTTTGCACCAATCACTTTGTTCTTTTTAGTTGATTATTATGTTTATGAACTTGTCTGATATCTCGGTGTCCGGAATACTTAAGTGAATTTCGCACTTGATAATTGATCGATTCAAGTTTACTTGTTTTCCTTAGGGTTTTCGCACTTAAGTCCTACTTAATGCTTGCACTTGGTTGATTAGTTCTCTTAGACTTATTTTGTGCCTGACGCTGACCTAATTAATTACCACACCTAAGTCGTACTTAGCCTAGGCTAGGAATTGACAAAGGAGGGTTGAGAGAACTTCCAACCTCAATACTCTGGTTGCTCAAACTTCTACACTAGCCCAGGAAGCCTTCTCCCAAGCTTGGTACTCACCCTTGCTAGCTTGCCTTGGAATACCTTGAGTGCACGCAATGTTCCTGCAAAATTTCACAAGTTAATATAGCTCATTTACCACAATGAATTGAAAGACACACATCAGCAATTATGGATCCCCCTTGGAGTAACTCACTGATCCCCCAAATTCTTATGACCACCTAGTTCCACCTAATGGTCAACTTAAAATACATGTTCTCAACAAGCTTTCCAACGAGACCAAAATCTCATCAATCGGAGTTCGTATGGTGAAGTTATGACCAATCAGGCACTTAGGGGTCAAAACAGGCTCTCAGGGTTCAGGAGATCCCTCTCTGGTTTCTAGGTCTTCTGCCCACTCCTAGGGCTCTAATGTTATCCCAATGTGTCTAAAATTAAGCCCAAATATACCTCAATTCACTCAAAAATTCACTCTAAAATTTTCATGCGTTAAGGCCGTGTATCGCGATAGGTCGGGTCGGTGTGTCGCGATAGATGGAGGTGTCGCGATAGGTCGGGTCGAGGTGTCGCGATAGGTCGGGGTGTCGCGATACTTGGGAGTGTCACGATAAGTCGAGGTGTCGCGATACTTGGGAGTGTCGCGATAGGTGGGGTCGGTGTGTCGCGATAAGTCGAGGTGTCGTGATACTTGGGAGTGTCGCGATAGGTGGGGTCGGTGTGTCGCGATACTTCGGTGTGTCGCGATACTTCGAGGTGTCGCGATAGATGGGGTCGGTGTGTCGCGATAGGTCATGGGTATCGCGATACTTCGAGATGTCGCGATAGGTCGGGTTATGGTGAATTTTGCTGTTTTGTCTAGTGATCCTAGGAGCTCTAGGCCTGCGCAGTGTCCTGGTGCACTCAGAATTGTGATAGGGTGAAGTTTTCGGAGTGTCGCGATAGCTCGAGCTCGACGCCTCGGAGTTTGCGTAGACAAATTCCGTACCTGCTGAGCTTGCTGGAGATGATGATGGAGCTGAAACCTGCAAGAAACATGCAAGAAAACACACACAAGCAAGAACACACACTCGCTCTCTCAAGCAAATGAGGAAATGAATTGGAATTGGGAGTATAAGGTGGAGAAGGAGATGAAGGTGGAGAAGAAGATGGAGATGGAGATGGAGCAAAATCAGAAATTTACCTACTACTTACCATTCCAACGCGTCCTCTCTACGTCTTACCATCACACGCTCGTCCTCAAAGCTCGAATCCCCGGCAACGGCGCCAAAATTTGGTGTAGCTCAGTGATGAGTAGCACCTCCTTTAATGTCAATCCGGGAAGACATGAGGATGGTATGAAGACCTCGAGCAAGTGAAAGCACAAATGTGTGAGTGAGAAGCACACAAACATGCACACACATATACACACACACGCGCACACACGGCAAGAACAAAGAGAGTAAGACAATGGAATCACTTTTCTTATAACCAAGTTCTCATACAAGCTCAAAACTACAAGAAGCTCCCCCAAAAATGAGCTCTCTAGCTCTATTTATAGTTTTTGACTAGCTTTGGCCCTGTCCAGACCTAGCGTCCGGCCTAGTCAAAAATTAGTTCCAGGGCTTATTTGAGGACTCAAATGAGATCTAAAAATTATGAAAATTGGCAGGCTACTACTTCTAAGGCTCCCCAAGCTCGAGGACTCCTCGGCTTGTACAAAATGGAGCTACAAAAAGGTGAAATGATATTTACAAGGGTTTTTAGTGATGAGAATCACTTTTAGCATGGTGTAAAGTTTGGAAAAATTTAATGGGTTGCCTTAGTGCTAGATCTGCATGTATGCTCGTACTTGCTTCATCTGCCAACACTACCAATCGCAATATCTGATGCATCCACAAATACATGGAACGGTCGTTCCCAATCAGGGGGTTGCAAGATAGGGGCCTGCGTCAATAATACCTTCAACCGATCAAATGCACTTTGGCACTCTGGAGTCCATTCATACTTCCGCGGAGTGCTAGTCATAAGCCGATTAGGTGTTGCCACTAAATGAGCTAACCACCATAAATGAGGACCATGCCTTCGGATTTGAACAAGAAAACGCATAACTTCCTTCGGTGTCATTGGCACTGGTGCCTCCAACACAGCTGCCACTTTATCCGGATCGACCTGTATACCTTGTTGAGAGATAATATGACCGAGTAGTTTGCCACATGAGACTGCAAAAATAGATTTGGTCGGATTCAAACATAATCGGTACTCTCGGCATTTTTCAAAACAGCACCGTAGATGATACAGGTGCACCAAAGTCTTGCCAAATAAGGAAAAATCATCCAAATATACTTGCATAAATGTAGTCAAGTAGGATGAAAAAACGTCTTGCATACATCTTTAGAATGTACTCGGGGCATTCCGTAAACCAAACCACATTACGGTGCAAGCATAGACACCCCAATTCGTGATAAAAGTTGTCTTCGGTATGTCTTGTTCGGCCATCCGCACTTGATTATATCCACTGTACCCATCCAGAAAAGAATACATCTCGTGCCCTGCTACCCGATCAAGCATTGTATCAAGAAAGGGGAGAGGGAATGGATCCGGTACAGTGGCGGCATTTAGTTTTCGATAATCAACACAGATACGCAACTGTTTATTTTTCTTCGGGGCGATCACTATTGGAGATATCCACTCAGCATGCTCAATTGGCACGATGAATCCCACCTTCAATAGACGATCAAGTTCTGCCTTGACCTGTGCTGCATAATTAGGGTTCATTCTGTAACTAGATTGTTTGATTGGCCTCGCATCCGGTTTGAGCACTACCCAATGTTGATAAATCTGTGGGTCAAGACCTTTCATGTCTCTATAATCCCAAGCAAAAACATCAGAGAATTCATGCAGGAGTTGTATCAAATCACCTTGGAATGTCTTTGTTAATCCTGCCTTAATCTTAACTGGTCACGGGTTGACAGTGTCACCCAAATTAAATGTTACTAATTGATCTTTCAGTACATAAAATTGTCAAGGTTTTACCAAATCATCAGCTGACTACAAGAGTTGAGTAAGGTGGCTTCATCCATAGCTACACTATCATCTGCTTCTGCATCTCCGGTCTTTGGTACAACCGTACAAGCTGCCGGACTCCACTTGTCTGCTACCGACTGGAGATCTACAGTACCTAATGAGATCAGATCCTTATTGGTCTTGAGGAACACCTCTTCCTCATCATCAGATAATCCATCCAACATATGGACCGGCTCCGCTACATATGGTCATGCATGGAGATCACAAGGTTGCATAGCATCCAATTTAACTATATATTTCCGATGATTGTCTTTGAAAGTTAACTCTTGCGCTGACCAATCCTGAACAACTTTGGCTTGCTTCAGCCATGGGCGACCAAAAAGTAAGTTGTAATCGAGGCTTGATTCTAGTAATTCAAGAACTACAAAGGTCATTTTAAATGTGTTTCCCTGTAAAGTAATAGAAATATTACGTACTAGCCCCACCGGATGGACTCGGGATTGGTCTGTCATTCGCACGAAAAATTGTATGGGTTCAATTTGGGTCCAACCCAATTTCCTGCAGAGTGCAAGGGTTGCAATATTCACACCCGAACCGCCATCAATTAACACTTGGGTAATCTTCTGGTTTTATGCCAGATGCTGATCAATGGGACTGAATGATCCACCGTAGAATCCATTTTCGGTTGTATGGTTGCAGTCGCTAGAGTACATGAGTGTCCAGGAATTGCTCCCTGACTCTTGGCACTAATGCAAGAAATTGTCCCAAAGGAAGTGTGATTGAAGCCTGAGATAGGATATCCCATACCTGATATGTTTGGGTCGTAATTCTCACCGATTCTGATGATAATTCTAATGTGGTTGGGATAGAATTTTGTCCATTCGATCTTGCCTGTGGCAGAGGGACTTGTGTTACTAGAATTGGATCAGGAAACACAGTCGGCTCCTTAGCTATCCATTGACTAGCCTTTGCAAATATTCGCTCCTGCTCACAGATACTAGGCTCAAACACTTCCGCTGTTGGTTGCAACTGCTTACCCGATCTTGTCTGCACCATTGCTGCTTGTGACTCAACTGGTGAAATATAAACCATGTTGGCCATTGGATTTTGTCGCTCCTTCCTTTTGTCGTACTCTGCTGCTTCTTTGAAGAATCTACGGATGTGGCCCACTTCATCGCAAAAATGACACCGAGGGGGTGAAAGAGAGGTACCTTCCGCTGATGTTCCTGCCTGCCATCGATTTGAATTGAAATTGGTGTTCCGCTGACCCCGGTAATTCCTATATCCTTGTGGCTCATTGGTTTGCATCTATGGCGGCACATAATGGGCTGCTGGCTGACCTGGTTCCTGTATGATGGCGTTCAAAGTTGCTCTACCCTGCACCTTGGCATTATAAGCGCAGGTTTTCGTTGAGTGTCCAAAAGCGTGCATGATAAAGATTTGCATTTGAAAGAGCCTGAGAATCATGTATTACACTTGTTGAATCATTCATAAATTTTTCATTGTCTATGAGCTTATACAGTCCACAACATAAAATGCCAGAAGCAATAGTCGTGTCGCCATTTAACAGATCATGAACTATACATATGTCATCAACAACTTTCACAACCAAGCCAATCTTGGCTAATGCAAAAACTGATAATAGATTTTTCTTGATCTTTGGCATAAATAAAAAGCATTCGACAGAGTGAAAGAACTACCATCAGCAGTAGTCAAAATGATCTTACCAAATCTCATGATAGGA
This sequence comes from Ceratopteris richardii, assembly GCA_020310875.1. NCBI lineage: Eukaryota > Viridiplantae > Streptophyta > Polypodiopsida > Polypodiales > Pteridaceae > Ceratopteris > Ceratopteris richardii. Next base: position 182,430,787 of record CM035410.1, read on the forward strand.
TAAGAGGAGTTGTTGGCGCATGTGACAGTATTCCTTGTGATGTGACAGGATAAGAGGAGTTGTTGGCGCATGTGACAAATTGCGCTATGACATAATGTGTTTGGTTGCCCCACTATCAAAGTACCAAACATCTGAGTCTATTGTACACATACACTGTTCAGGAGAAGATGGTTCAAAACTACAAACAGTAGTAAATGCCCATTCTTCATTCTGCACAAGATTAGCAGACTCTATTTTTGGTGCAGAGGCCTCTGCAACAACCATTCTAGCCTCTTTTTTCTTTGCCTCTTTTTTCTTTGCCTCTTTTGTAGCTAGTTTTGGATAGTTCTTTATGACATGATCGTTTCCTTTACAGTACTTACAAAATAATTTTTGCTTTTTTTATTTCTTCTCATCTTTTTTGCAAATGATGCGAATGTGCAGCATTTGCAGATTTCTGCTTACTAGTAGAAGAGCTCCATTTACCTTTGCCCTTCTGACTAGCTAGGAAAGCTTGATCTGCTCACGCATAATGGACCTATTCTACCTAGACTGATCTTCTGGCAATAGAACAGAGACTAACTCCTCAAAGAACAAGGCATTTGGATTTCCTTTCATCATCAAATGAAGAGAAGAAGCAAAACTCTAATATGAATCAGGAAGGCCATTCAAAATGGTCTGCACAAGTGAGCTATCTAGTATAACTTCATTAGTAGAAATCAAGTGTTCCTTTTGATCTTTGTTAGAAAATTTTCCATAGAACCACCTTCATTCATATGCTCACTCTCTAATTGTTTTCAAAGGTCAGCAACACGAGCCTCATTCCTAGCATGGTACAATGTGGTAAGTGTATCTCGAGCATCCTTAGCTGTTCTGCAAGAGCGAATGTGAGGAATAATGGTATGTTTGAAAGACAAGGCTATCAGTACATGTGGTTGAGCATCTCTACCATCCCAACAAATTCGCTCTATAGTAGGTGCAGTAGAAACTGCAACATCAATAGGAATCTGAAGATTATCAACATCTTCAATGCCATCTCCATGAGCTTCAATACATGTACTTACACGTGTAATAGCACGTTTTTCAACACCTTGCACAATGTTCCATAGTCCTTTTGTAACCAATACACGTTGCATCATATAAGCCCATAATGGGTTATTGGTACCATCCAACTTATCCTCAATAGCCAACATATGGAATACATCACTGCTTTCAACCATGGCCACTAACTAAAATACCCTGATGCAAAAAGATGACTCTATCTGAAAAAGTTGAATAGAATTACCCTAAGGCGTTCTGCTAGACTTGTAGCAAACTTTGAGATGCTTATACTAGCGAACTGAAACCTGTGTATATCTTTGGCACAAAAAAGATGAAATAGCTTGTACAAACACTGCGATAGTGTGTTCGGAGGCAGAAAAAAGCTTAGATCGAGATTTTGGCATGATAGAGCAAAGCAGTTTTGATCTCCTAATCACCTTGAGTATGCTCAATGAATTTTGTGCAATTCTGAGAATGTGACCAGAGGGGTGTCAACAATGCGCTAGATGAAGTGGCAACCTGCTCGGATACCAATTGTTGGAGTTAGACATCTGTGGAAGCATGCGAATAGCACAAGGAAGAAGAAGAAGCTTGGAGCACAACACACAATACTGAATGTATTACCACTAGAATGTACAAAGATAATTCGTTAGGGTTGTAGGCATATATACACGTCGCGGGGAAAAACCTCCTAAAGAGGGAAAAAGTACCCCAGCGGTCCTACTGTGTACGTACACATCACTACCTAAATATATCAACATTGTTTGGCCATGAAAACACTTTTTTCTAGGTTCAAGCAGACATGATATTCTCTGCACTTGTCAAAGATTTGTTTCAGCTCTTGTATGTGTGTCTACCTAATGTTGGAATGAGTGCATAAATCATCAACATAGACCTCTAGATTCTTCCATAGAAACTCCTTGAACACATGGAACATTAGTCTTTGGAATGTTGCAAGAGCATTGTGGGTTCAAATGGTATCAGAAGAAATGCAAATATGCCCCATTCTGTGGAAAAACTCATCTTATGCTCATCTTCAGGGGCAATAACTACTTGATGTGGCCTGAAAATCCATCAAGGAAGTTGTAGACTTCCTTGCCCCTTACATGCTCTAATAGGCTCTCTGTGATAGGGAGTGGATAACTATCTCTGATAGTGGTGGAATTAACTTCTTCAAGTTATGGTATGCTCAATTTTGTAGATAAATCCAACTTCTATCAAGCAAGCTATTTCTTGCTTGATCTTGGTTGCATAATTATCATTATATCTATATGGTTTTTGCTTTGTTGGCTTTGCATCCAAAGACATGGGAGTTCTATGTGAGCAGATATCTGGGTCTACTCCCTTCAAGTCCTTGTACTCAATGCAAACACATCTCTATACTCTCTTAACAATGCAATCAATTCTTTTTCTTCTTCTTCAATCATGTCATGTCCTATGTATGTACATCATTCTTCACCTTCTTCTATAATCACAATAATTTTCTTATTCTTCTCTTTATTATCGTATGTCGTGAGTGCTTCCCTATTAGGCATCCTGATCATGACTTTTTGATCTTCTATTTCATATTTATATTGGCTTAGGATTTGGTTTCTCTCTTTTCTTCCTTTTGCCTACTATCGACTTTTCTTCTGGTTTTGATCTTTCCTCTTCCTAAGTTTCGGCTTCTATCAAACAGAGGTACTCTTCCTTTCAAGCATAGAAGAGTTGTTGATATATTTAGGTAGTGATGTGTGTGAACACTCTAGGATTGTCGGGGCACTTTTTGCCTCTACACCAAAAACAGAGTCTGCTAATCTTGTGCAGGAAGAAGAATTGGCGTTTACTACTGTTTGCAGTTTTGACCCATCTTCTCATGAGCAATGCATGTCTGTAGTAGACTCAGGTGTTTGGTACTTTGATAGTGGGGTGACCAAACATATTACCTCGCAGCATAGTTTCTTCTCTTCACTCGAGCCTGCCCCTATACGGAATACTGTTACATGCGCCAACAACTCCTCTTATCTTGTTATGGGAGTTGGTAAGGTCATTTTGACTACTGTTGATGGTTGTTCTTTCACTTTGTCAGATGCTTTGTTTGTGCCAGGGATCAAGAAATATATGTTATCAGTTTTTTAATTAGCCAAGATTGGCTTGGTTGTAAAATTTGTTGATGACAGATGTAGAGTTCATGATATGTCAAATGGTGACATGATTATTGCTTCTGGCATTTTATGTCGTGGGCTATATAAGCTCATAGACTATGAAAGATTCTTAAATGATTTGGCATGTGCAGTACATGATTCTCAGGCTATGTCAGATGCAAAGCTTTGGCATGCACGCTTTGGTCATCTGAATTTTGCTAGTTTGCTATGCCTGCAAAAATCTAAAATGGTGTCCTCTTTGCCCAAACTTGAGGCACCGAAAAAACATGTTTGTGAAGGTTGTATTTTGGGCAAAATGCAGCGTTCCTCCTTTCCAAAAGATGGCTCAGTTTGGCTAATCAGAAATTGCAACTTGTACATAGTGATGTTTGTGGTCCTATGCAGACACCTTCTTTTGGGAATTATCTTTACTTTGTGACTTTCATCGATTATTTTCCCAAGCATGCATGGGTATATCCATTGAAGGCAAAGTCCGAAGTGTTCATGTGCTTCAAATAGTTTTTGGTTTTAGCTAAAATCTATCAGCATGTAAAATGAGCACCCTCCATTCTGATCGCGGGGGGAAATATATGTCTTCTAATTTTAATGCATTTATGGTTGAACGTGGGATAAAACACCAGTGTAGAGTGCCGTATACACCTCAACAAAATGGAGTTGTTGAACAAAAGACCAGTGCTATAATGAAGAACGGTAGTTGGTCTTTATGTGACTTGCCTCCTTGCAAGAAGGCGATTGGCACTAAGTGGGTTTACAAGCTGAAGTGTAAGCCTCATGGAACAGTTGACAAGTATAAGGCTAGGCTTGTTTCAAAGGGTTATGCACAGGAAAGAGGCATTGATTTTGATGAGACCTTTGCACCTACATGTCATATGACTACTTTTCAGAGCATCTGTGCGCTAATAGCCCATCATGGTTGGAATGTACATCAATTGGATATTAAAACTGCATTTCTGAATGGTGACTTGCATGAAGAAGTGTATGTTTTTCAGCCCCATGGCTTTGTGCACAAAGGGCATGAAAACCAGGTGTGCATGTTAAAGAAGGCATTATATGGTTTAAAACAAGCACCACGTGCTTGATATGAGAAGATACATGCCTATTTGATTGCACATGGTTTTGAGAACAATCCAACTGAAAGCACCTTATATGTCAAAGCGTGCTAATGATGTGGTTCTGATCATTGTTGTCTATGTTGACGACATGCTGCTCACTGGTCCTATTGAGAAGCATATTGCAGATTTTAAGGCTGATTTGCATGCCTCATTTGAGATGTCTGATTTGGGGCATTTGCATCACTATTTGGGCATTTAGTTTATGCAAGTTTATGGTGGAATATATTGGCACATTATTGTAGCATTTTGGCTTTGAAGACTGTAAGCATATTTCCACTCCTATGGACTCAGGTTTATGATTGAGTCTTCATGATGCTGGAGATGCATTTGATGTTGTCCTCTATCAGCAAGCTGTTGGATGTCTGATCTACTTATGCATTACTCGGCCAGATATTCAGTTTGTTATCTCAAAGATGAGCAGGTTTATGCATTTCCCACATGTCAAGCATTGGCAAGGGATTAAGCGCATCTTTCGCTACTTGAGTGGTACTCGGCCACTTGGGTTGTTTTATCCCAAGGGGGGATCACTACCGCAAGATCTGCATGCTTTTTCTGATTCAGACTGGGTTGGTTGCTATGACACTCGTGTGTCCACTAGTGGCTTTTGCTTCATGTTTGGTAGCTCATGTATATCTTGGTTGCGCAAGAAGCAGCTGACTGTGGCCACTTCCAGTTGTGAGGTTGAGTATAGGGCAGCTTTCATAGTGACTGTTGAGTGTGTGTGGCTCAGATGCCTTATGGCTGATTTGGGTGTTGGTCAGTCTTCTGCCACCACCATATTCATTGACAATCAGAGCGCATTGGCAATTACGAGGAACCCTATGTTCCACGCTTTTGCACTAAGCACATTGAGGTGCATTATCATTATGTCACGGAGAGGTTCTCAGTTGGGGAGATCAGCTTGGCATATGTGCCCACATAGGAGAACATTGCAGACCTTTTCGCGAAGGCTTTGCCTAGGGAGGTGTGAAGCTTTCTGCAAAACGTTAGGCTTACTTCCTTTTGTGGATTGATTTCCACATAGCTTGGCACTTCCTTATACATGAGTGCTAGCTACTTGTTCACCGCATCATGCCCAGGGGGGGTTTGTTGATATATTTAGGTAGTGATGTGTGTGAACACTCTACGACCATCAGGGCACTTTTATCCCTCTTTAGGAGGTTTTTTCCCCTCGAATTGTATATAGGCCTATTTCCCTAATGGGCTACTTATCTTTGTACATTATAGTGGTAATACATTTAGTATTGAGTGTTGTGCTCCAAGCTTCTTCTTCTTCGTTGTGTTGTTCCCGTGCTTTTGCAGACGTCTAACTCCAACAACAGCTCCATGAGGATAGACACTTCATCATCATCACTATCTTTCTTGGGTTCATGCGTACAAGGTTCACACTCTTCAATAATCGAATCACACATGATTAGTTCTAACATGAAAACTGAAATGTCATAGCCATCCTCATTGCAATGGCGGGTCCAGTGTTCCTCATTGATAGCTATGTCCATTGTGGATAAAGTTTTTGCCCAATCATGAGGTTCAAATTCTTCATCTAGGAACACTATGGATGCATATGTTGGGTCTTGAACGAATATAGGGTGCTTCTCTGTGCCTAATTCTCATGCGGATAATTATTTCTCTTCTTCCATTGCAACTTTGCACATCCATAAGTGAGTGTCTTCATGCATCCAAGAGGATCTTGATCCTATGGAGTGCATAGATTCTCTATCATTTTTTGCTCTATAGATTGGGTTCCATTGTATAGGGGGTACATCTCTATGTGAGTAGTCCTTGAGATTGGCCTTAGTGGTGACTCTTAAATGTTGCAAGTACAAAGAATTGGTTCCGTAATCTTGCATTTTCTACAATTTTATCATGAATATTCTACCTAAGATCATCTTATATGTGTGATTCTTACGGAATTCGCATATAGAAAAAATATGATCAAAGTCCACACCACAAGTGGTAAGAGTTATTCCGTCCAACAATCCTAGAGGTTTCTCGATGTGGCCATCTATCATTTGCAACTTCATTTTTATCGGTGTGAGTGTCGACTTGTCCCAATGCTTCCACAAGGAGGTGGTAGCAATGGCAACACCTACTCCTAAGTCAAAAAATATATTTTGTTGTGTAACCCTGATAAGTGATAGGGAGATATGTATCTCCTTCTTCTTCTATCTTATCCAAGGGTATCTCGAGTACTATCTTCTGTGATCCTACCTAGGAATGAGTTTAAGCTACTTTTGGCACTTGATCAGCTTTGTGTTTCCACAATTCTAGTTTAATTATGAGTAGCTCATGTCTTCTATCTTATCCAAGGGTATCTCGAGTACTATCTTCTATCTTATCCAAGGGTATCCCGAGTACTATCTTCTGTGATCCTACCTAGGAATGAGTTTAAGCTACTTTTGGCACTTGATTGGCTTTGTGTTTCCACAATTCTAGTTTTTTAATTATGATTAGCTCCTCCAAAGTGAGATGACATTGCACTTTGGTGTTCTTCACTACGTCCATATTTCTAGGTAAAACTGAGTCTTTGTACCTTACCATGATCATGGGTACTCTCATAAAGATAGACTTAGACTCCCAATGGGCCTCTTAAATCAGGTAGTTCCTACAAGGAATTAGACTCAAATTCTAACCTTCACTAGACTTAGCATCCTCTTGTTCTCCTAGATAGATGGAATATCTTGTGGAAATTGATCATGCACATCATCTACTAGCTCAATGGGAGGCAGATTCTCACTCTCCTTGGCTCATTTCTCTTCTTGAATCTCTCTTAAGAATTCTTATGAATATTGATTCACTGAAAAAGAAATCCCAAGATTAGTAGTGTTAGGAGCATAGGTTTCCTTGGGGGGAGGACCTATCTCTTCTCTTCTAATGTTACTCACTTGCAATGTTGTTGGTTTCCCTTAATTGGCTATTATCTAGTCTCTCTAGCTATCCATCAAAGTGCACTTGTCTTCTGGTTGATCTAGTGCAATTGAAAAGATGGCTAGCCTCAAACATGGCTTGAGCCAATTCTACCCTTTTCACTTGTTCTTTCAATTTCTAGGTCAAGGCTCAACTCTAGGGTAGGATTTCCCATGTTCTGTCACATTTTTCCCTTCTTGGATTCTGACCTAATATGTTGTGTATCTCCTCTCAATGGTCTAATACTGGCTATTAGGGTTTCCTTGGGGTTGATCCATAATTGGACAAACATTAGCCATGTGGTCTCCTCCACAATTGTAACATCATTTCAGTGAGATCATTCTAGGGGAATTTTTGCTTGATACTCATAATTTTTGTGCTACTTTCTCTGTTAACTCCTCTATTGAAGTGGATGGTTTTGAAGTGAAGCTAGAAACATTGTCTGAATCTTATAGATCTTGGATAACTCTAACTCTTCCCCTAGATTATCTTCAATGTCAATACACATACGAACGCACTATTCTATGGTTCAAGGCTCTTTTAGATACACATATGATCTGAACTTGGGGCTTAGAAACCATTCAAGAATAACGCAACTTGTTTGGCTAGTATGGGTAGTTCTCTAATAGGGCATCTTTCTAAATACTACCTAAATCTTCTTTCTGTTAGTCTAATTGACTCTTGGGGTGTTTGTTTGAGCTATAGATCAGGTATAAGGTATTGTATCTAAAGTCCCTTTTGGAGAATTCTATGATAAATGCTTATAGCAATCGATCAATGTTCCTAAATTGTCCTGATGTAGTGGTTGAAACCACCTTAAGGCTCTATTCTTAAGTGTTAGACCAAAGGCACTATATTGAGTGAATATTCATCAACCTATTCTGCTCTTAGCACTTTTCTAAACTCTACTACGTGATCACATGCATATCCACTACCATCAAAGTTATTCTTCATGGATTTCACCAATTGGGTACTCCTTATGGGTGCCATGGGTGTGAGATGATTCCACTCCTTGTTGGGCATATGATACATTCAATCTAGGTGGGGGAAAACTAATTCACCCTTCCAAGTGCATGCATGCATGCCATGCTCCATTACCAAGAACACCCTTTTTGACATGTTATCTAGATAGACAACTTTTCCTAGTGTGTCAGGATATCTGAACTCGTATATGGTGATTCCATCTACTTCACAAAATTGGTAACTTTTGAGCCTCCAAAAGGCTTCATTTGTTTCTCTATTCATGAATAACTCTATTCTTTTGTTGTCTTGAGGAATCCACTCTAGGGTAGTTACTCTAGTCAAGATATATTTGCCTTGAGGAGTTCTCTTCCTAGATGTCCTTACTCTAGGTCCCCGATCTCATTTTCTGGGATGACATTTCCAAAATCATCCGTCGTGTTTGGTAAGTTGGTGACCACATACATGGTTCCCTGCTTATCAATGTATGAACCCTCTTCAACCTTGACCATAGGGTGTTCAAGTTCGAAGGGTTGATCCAGATTATAAGGACCTTCTCGTGTCTATAAATAGGCAATGCTTGAGCTACCCGCAAGTCTCTCCATGCTAAAAGACATTTCTGAATCACTCATTTCGACGCTTATCAAAAAGGGATAATCACTAAGATGTTGGGCCCATGACCTATTTTTGTGATTGACACTAGCCTCAGAAGATCTGATGCTTTTTCTATCCTAGCCTAGGTGTCTACCTGATCTAAGGTTCATAAGCCTATTTGATTAACCTAATGTTTCCCAAGTACAACCGCGTTGCAAGGTTCTTTTGTATTTGTTAATTCTTATTTTATAGATTTATTTGGTGTATCCTTATTTGAAAATTCTTTTTGTTAGGGATACTTGAGTTTTATCACACTTTGAAATGTGATCGTCCACTTAAGTCCTTTTCCTTTAGGATTTGTCGCACAATATCCTAACTTACACTTGAACTTGAGAAATTAGGGTTTCTTGTACCTATATCATTCCTATCATACCTCTTGTTAATCAATACCACTAATTGACTTAGCATGAGCTACAAAATTGACTGAGGGGGTTTGGTGTTCTTCCAACCGTGAGGTTGGTGCTCCGAAAAGTGCTCTGATGTCTAGTAAGCATTCTCCAAACCTTTCTTTGTTTTGCACTTTACGTTGTCTGTGGACACCCTTGAATGGCTCTTAGGACCTCTAAAAGTCCCAAGTTTAGATCAATCTTTAACTTTAATTTATTTGATAGATAATTTTGGTTCAAGAATTTTTCAAAGACCCATTTTTCCCCTTCTATTTCTAAAAAATCCTCTAGAGCTCTCCTAATCCCACTTGACGGTCAACTTCAAACTACCCTATCTAAAAATTATCTTTCTGATGAATTCTAGAGCTCAGAAAATGGATTTTGGATGAGAAAGTTATGTCAATTCAGGTTCTTTTGGGTCAAACAGACAAACATAACCTCTCGGGACATTTATGTACTTGTTTAAGGCATTTGTGATTCTATGAAAATGTTAGAATTGTCTAAGAGAATCGCAATGTTGTGAGACAATCGCTATGTTGTGCCAGAGAATCATGCCAAAAATTAGTTAAAAATCTGCAAAAAATACAAACCCTAATTTTCAATCAAATTTGCTTATCTATTGAGATCAACAAGGTTGTCAATCATGATGGATAGGGATGTCCCTCAAGGTCTCTTTGTCATGATGGACAATGTCTATCACGATTGATAGTTTCTATTGCATGATGGACGGCTATTTATCACGATGGATGGGCTATCTGTGATGATGGACGGATTTTACAATGTCCTAAGTTTGTCGTTAAGTTTATCTATCACGATTGGTTGAAGTGGAAATTGACACATATCTATCGTGAGGCATGTCTATCATGATGAAAAAATTTTCATGTAAATTTCTATCCATCGTGTGACTATGTTTATCGCGATGGATAGGTAGTTCATCACAATGGACACCTTGTCCGTCATGATCTGTCAATCGTGGTGGATAGCTATCTGTCATGATTGATACCTATCTGTCCTGATGAATAGAAAAAATGGGAATTTTTCAAAACAATTTACATATTCATGATGTGCATTGTTCGTGCACTAGCAAAGATTGAGTCCTGCGAGCGGTGCCAAATTTGATGTCACTCTAGCACAATGATAAGCATTAACGTGAGGAGATCCACCTTATAATTTTCAATCTGGGAAGACATGAGGGTATCAAAACCATGAGCTAATGAGACTACGAGTGTGTGAGTGTGAAGCACGCAAGCATGCACACACATACACACACACATGACAAGACAAAGTGATGGAGCAATGGAATATTCAATTATCCAAAAGTATGATTATAGTATCATTTTCTCACTTCAATTCCCAAAATAATTCTCCCAAAAATTAGCTCTCTATCTCTTCTTATATCCTGTCCAGACCTAGTGTCCAACCTAGTTAAAAAACAAGTTCCTATGCCTATTTGGAGGCTCAACGAGCTCAAAATACATAGGTACTTGTTGTGCGGCTCAAGGTCGAGGACTCCTCGGCTGGAACAAAATGGAGTTGGAATTGAGGAAAACACAATATAGAATGATGTGTAGTGATCAAATTCATTGTTTTACAAGGATTAGGAATTTTGGAACTTCAATTGTCCTAGTTGTCAAATCTTCTTTGACTTCCTTGCTTGCTTGTGTTTTCTTGGCCTCCACTGTGTCTGACTCTCTTTGATTGGTCTCTCTCATGTTACCTTGCCTTCTCAATCCACTTGGAACTCCTTGGCTAGTGCCAATATGGATACTCCTCCAAATAGACTTACCCATTGAGCCATCGATGCATATGTAAGAATCCCCTTTAAGAAGCAACAATCTTTGGCCTCATGGACAACTTTATTAGAAAACGAATGAACTACATGTTGCTCACACTTGTTACCGTTAGTGTCCATGTGAAAGGCCAAACGGCCACTGGACACTTCTTTGTATATGTTCTTTAATAAAACATATAGTGGCCTGTTGACATACAAGTCAGATGAAGAGCATACTAGCACAACGGAGCAGTCATGCACAATACAGCAACAAGGCCTAATCATTTTTTTCCATAAAGTATTTCCAATTCAAGTGATTTTCATCACTACACACACATTGTAAATTCCATTTTTGGTAAAATAGACTCCATTTTGTTCAAGCCAAGGAGTCCTCGAGCTTGAGGAGTGTTAGAATTAGCTACATACCAATTTTCATAAATTTTAGACTTCGTTTGAGCCCTCAAATAGGCTCTAGAACCTAATTTTTAACTAGGTCGGACACTAGGTCTGGACAAGGCCAAAGCTAGTCAGAAAACTATAAAAAGAGCTAGAGAGCTCATTTTGAGGTAGATTGTTTGTGAATTGAGCTTATGTAAGAGACTTTTTGACTAATGCAAAGAGCTCCATTTTTCCTCTCCTTGTTCTTGCCTTGTGTGCGCGTGTGTGTGTATGTGTGTGCATGTTTGTGTGCTTCTCACTCACGCACTTGTGCCTTCACTTGCTCATAGTCTTCATACTAGTCCTCACGTCTCCACGGATTGACAATTATGAGGTGGATCTCCTCATGTTGGTACTCACCATTGTGCTGGAGTGACACCAAATTTGGCACCATTGCCGGGGAGAGAGCTTCGAGGAACGAGCGTGTGATAGTAAGACGTCGAGTTGAGACATTGGAGTTATAGGTAATATCCTTTCTTTTCCTTATTTTTCTTCATTTTTTTCTTATTTTTGCATCACCATCATCATCCCCACCATCTCCCACCTCCATCTCCATCTCCACAAAAATTTCAGTTTTTTGGTCATATCCCACTCCCCACCTCATTTCCCTCATTTCATTTGTGAGAGAGAGCGGGAGAGAGCTTGCATGCGATTTGTTTTTGTGTGTTTTTTGAGCCTTTGTTGCAGGAACTAGCTGTACCACCATCTCCAGCAGCTTGCGCAGGTACGACAGACTCTGCACAGGTCCCGGGACGACTACCTCTGTCTATCGCGACAGACAAGAAAACTTGATATTTTTTTAATGCATGTTTGGTACGGTAACCTACACCATTAGAGCACTCCAAATCACTAGAAGTTTCTAAAAAATTTGCATTTTTTCAGTCTATCGCGACAGACACCCGTCTATCGTGATAGATAGAGACCCACGATAGACTCAGTCTATCACGACAGACACCGTCTATTGCGACAGACCAAAACCACGACAGACGATAGACCCCGTCTATCGTGACAGACACCGGTCTATCGCGACAGACCAAATTCCACGATAAACTCAGTCTATCGCGACAGACACCGTCTATCGCGACAGACCAAAATCACGACAAACGATAGACCCCATCTATCGCGACAGACAGAGACCCACGATAGACTCAGTCTATTGTGACAGACACCGTCTATCGCGACAGACCAAAACCACGACAGACGATAGACCCTGTCTATCGCGACAGACAGAGACCCACGATAGACCCCGTCTATCGCGACAGACACTTGTCTATCACGACAGACCAAATTACGACAGACGATAGACTCCATCTATCACGACAGACGCCGTATATCGCGACAGACAGCCCCACGTGACAGTTAGTGTCTATCGCGATAGACAGACATTCTCGGCAAAAAAAATAAAGGGGTTATTTTTTGGAAATTTAGGCTAAATTTTGGGCATATTTACATACCCACTCACTCATAGGCCTTGGAAAAAATGCCCTAGAACCCTGAAAGGGCTTGTTTGTCTGTTTTAACCCCCTAAACCCTGAACAGTCATAACTTTTTCATTTGAAATCCGTTTTTTGAGCTCTAGGGCTTGTCAGAAAGCTTGTGGCATATACTACACGCCCTCAACAATTTTTTATAAGAATAATGCATTGATTTTCAGATAGGGTATTTTGAAGTTGACCTACTGAGGGGTAGGTACACCAAGAGAGCTCTAGAGGAAAAAAATTTTTGACAATACCAAAGGGGGAAAAAGGGTCATTAAAAGTGTCTGTGATAAATTGTCTGTCAATTGAAGGATCAAGTTGGAGCTAAACTTGGGAATTTTTAACAGGATTATCGAGAGCTCTTGGAGAAATCAAAGCGAGTGCCATTGTGTGCAGGCTTGGGAACTTGCTTCCTCGGTAGAGAAGCATAGCAAGGAGGAGCGTCTTGAGGTTGGAACATCTCTTAACCCCTCAGCCCATTCTTAGCATAGGCTAAGTGCGAGTAGTTGTCTTGTTTGAATAGAGGTACGATAGGAATACTCAAGTTCTAAGAGTCTTTAACTTCTCAAGTCCAAGAATAGTCTAAATTGCAGTCAAGGGATAACTTAAAGGAAAAGAACTTAAACTAAGCGAACGCAAAACATCAAGTACGACACACTAAATTGCTCCTGACGACGCTTAATTAAAAACAAGAAAACACATACAAAGGAACTTAAAAGGAACAAGTGACTAGTACCAAAGAAATCAGCAACGTACAAAGGGCATATGAACCTTAGATCAGGACGACATCTAGGGAGAGATAGACAAAGTCTTAGGTCTTCAGAGGCTAGTGTCAATCACACTGCTAGGTCTTGGGCCCAGCAGCTGAGCCACCTTTCACATTACCCTAGCTCTGAGACTAGTGAATCAGAGATGTCTCAAGGTATGGAGAGACCTACGGGGAGTTCAGGTGTGCCATATTTGTATAGGGTGGAAGGCCCCTACAAGACACAGCTGGAATACCTTAGGACCAACCGATTAGGTGCTAGCATCTATGAGGACGGCCTAGGAAGGTCTGTGGTACAGATCAAAAACCCAGATCAATCCATTGGACTAGAACACCCAGCAGTCAAGTTTGAAAACGGAGCATACTTGGACAAACAAGGAACCATATATGTAGTCACTAGTCACCCCGACAGGACAGATGAATTCGGGAATGTGATCCCTGAGACGGACATAGGTGACCTAGAGCAAGGGAACATAGGAGGAGAGCCGAGGACCCCTCGAGGAAAATTTATTCTTACTAGAATCCTTAATCCCGAGTGGGTTCCCCAGGACAATAAGAGTATAGATCTACTCCTGAACCAAGAGACTGATGAAGCCTTTTCAAGGTATAAATCTGATAAGCCAAATGAGGTAGGAACAATCATGATATATGAGTTCAAGGACCCGGATAGCCCAGGCAAAGTGACTTACCTAGACAATGCATCAGAACGGATCTTTGTGGTTACAGAACATGATAGGCATGCTTACACTTGGAAAGGTGAATTTATTTTCCCCCAACCTAGTTCTAATGTGTCCTTTGGTCACCCAAGAGTTGGAACATCCCAAGCTCATGGAGCTCAGAGAGACAAAAGTAGAGATAGACCTGAGGTAAGCTTTGCCAACCCAGGGGGCAGAGAAAGAACGAGAACGGAAACAAATAGAGGGGAACCTGAGGTACTTAGAGCTCCAAGGAACCAAAGGAATGTGGATGAATTCCCTCTACCAAGACCTAGAGAGCACACGAGGAGTTTGAGACCTACCCAGCTAGTTAAGTCCATGAAGAACTACTTCGATGGCACAAGAGACCCATATGATCATGTGGTTGAGTTTAGGCAAGTCTTGAGAGTTGAACAAGTTGAGGACCTATTCACGCAGTATAATGCCTTTGGTCTAACCCTTACGAACACAGCCCTTACATGGTTTCAACCATTGAATGAGAGACAATTTAGGAGCATAGACCAACTCTTGGAGGCTTTCATCACGGAATTATCTAAGAGTGGGATAAGGCATAATACTTCCTCATTGATACATAGCTTCAAGTAGACCCCTCAAGAGAGTGTGAGACTTGTAGGAAGAAGATTTAGGCAATATCTGGAGAGATTCCCTGTGCCTGAGTTACCCACACCAGCCAAACAAGTGGCTTTATTCTTGGATGGATTGTTAAGTACCAAACTAAGGTCATATGTGTACTTGAAAGACCCTAGGACCATAGAAGAGTGTGTACGCATCTGCATCGACATTGAGGATAACCTAGGGGAGGAATTAGAGCTCTCAAAAATCTATAAAGATTCAGATAGTTCTAGTAGCCTCATTTCCTCACAATCCACATCAATTGAGGATCTAGCAGAAAAGGTAGCTCTAAAATTAGGTGTCTCTAGCAAGCAGATTCCAAGATTTGCCCCTGTGAAAAGATGTTACACTTGCGGAGGTGTCCATATGGCGAACGTATGTCCCATCATGGCTCAACCCCAAGTGAATCCCAATAGTCAATACTGCACCATAGAACGGAGGTACACCAATCACACTACGCAAGATTGCCCCTACAATAAGCAAGCAGTTAGGCAGACGTACCCACAACCATACCCTCAACAGGGCAGGTACCAAAACCAGTACCCACCGCAGCAGTATGCTAGACCTCAACAAACCTACCACCCACAATACCAAAACCAACAAAAGCCTCAGCTTGTGTTAGCACAACAATCCCCTGTCCCAGCTAATGTAATTCCTGTAAAGTACGCAGCTGCAAAAGAGAACCTCAATAGAGCCATAGTGCCAGTAACACCTTTGCTGTCAGAAAGTGACCCGAGCGACCATAGCTTTGATTCTACACATATAGATAGCCCCCAGGCCTACTACATGCAATCTCTTGAACATGGTGAGTCCTACTACAGTGAAGAGCCAAGTGAACCTAGTTGGGAGCCAGAATATGCAAATCTCATGTACACAAATCCCAACACTAGACCTCAACCTAGGCAACTAAGACCCCCATTCCCTAGAGGACCATGCTACAGATGTCAGGGAGATCACCTCATTCGCGATTGCCCCTTACCTCCACCTACACAACCCCAATCAGTGGCAATCCAAGGCTTTTGTACAGATTGTGGAAAAGAGCATCTCTTACAAGATTGCCCAAAGAATCCCAATAATATGCCAAAAATTACTCCTATCAATGTTATTGGGTTAGTAGTAGACTCTACAGGAAGTGTCACGTCCACCGCGCCAATACAAGTGGTCACTAGAGCTCAAGCGTTGCAACAAAACCAAGACTTAGGCCAGGAAAAGAATGCGGAGGTTAGCGAGACTGAGAGTCAGAATAAGAAGAGGACAAGAGCTTGGAGAGATAGCCGTGAACGTATGAAAAGGCAATGGGCAAAAAAGATGAGCAAACTTGAGGAGAGCCGACGAGAAACCAAAGCCAAAATCATAGAAATCACATCTCAAATGCACTCTCACACATCCCCACCACTACCATCCCCTTCACCCTCCATTCCTCAACCATCTAATCCACCACACATAACCCACCCACCACCCCAAGTAGGATCAGTTTTAGTAGATCCCACGCCCGAAGACATAGATATGATGCTCAGAGCATATCAGGCCAGGATCCAGGAAGGACCAAATGTAATGGATCGTGAAAGATCTTACCCTAGAGCTGACCTAGAGCTTGAACGAACTAAGTTGTGTGCCAAGATGGTGGAATTGGCTCAAGCCATGTTTGAGACCAGTCGCCTTTTCACTTGCTCTAGCTCCACTAGAACACCATTGCATTTTGATGGTCTGTTAGACAGATTGGACATGTTAATTGCAAAGTCTGGAAAAGGAGCCAACTCCCAGGCTAAGGAGAAGGCAAGTGATAGAATAAGCATTCCTCCCAAGGAAACTTATGTGCCTAACTCCACTGAACCAGACACCTCTTCTTCTATGAATCGATACACACCAGAATTCTTGCGAGAGATTCAAGAAGAGAAATGGGCTAAAGAGAGTGAAGTTCCTCCTCCCATTGAACTTGTGGATGACACACACGATCAATTCCATTTATGGAGAGCAGGAGAGTGCCCAATCTCAAAAGAGATTAGACTTCGAGTCTAATTCTTTACAGGAACTACCCCATTTCATAGGCCCATGGGAAGCAAAGTCCACTTGTATGAGAGCACCCACAGTCATGGTAAGAAACGAAGCTTCAGTCATACCTAGGAACACGGAGGTAGTGAAGAACACTAAGGTGCAGTGCAATCTCACTTTAGAAGAACTACTCAAGGTTAGGCCAGAGCTATGGAAACATGTAGCCAAACAAGTACCAGAGATAGCAAAACCTCGTTCCCAGGTAGGATCCCAGAGAACAGTGCCAGAAATACCCTTGGACAAGATAGGATACATGAGTGAGGGCGAAGAGGGAAACACATATCTTCCTATCACCCATCAAGGATACACCACCAAGGCCATTCTAGACTCAGGTGCAGGAGTTGCAATTGCCACCACTTCCCTATGGAAGCGTTGGGGCAAGCCAGCACTCAGGCCCACGAGGATGAAATTGCAGATGGCTCACGGTCACATAGAGAGACCCTTAGGGCTGCTAGAAGGAATAACTCTCACTACATGTGGTGTTGAGTTTGAGCACACCTTCTCCATATGTGACTTTAGCAAAAATCATGCCTATGAGATGATTATGGGAGGACCATTTATGCAACAGTTGCAAGTGGTACAGGATTGGGGAACCAATTCCTTGTACTTGCAACACTTAGGTGTTACGACCAAAGTGAATCTCAAGGACTACTCTCATAGAGATGTCCCTCCTATCCAATGGAAACCCATCCATAGAGCCAAAGATGATACGGAATCGGTGCATTCCATAGGATCAGGATCCTCATGGATGCATGAAGATACCCACTTATGGATGTGCAAAGTAGCAGTAGAAGAAGAGAAGAGGGAAAAAGCCAGAGAGGTAGGTGCGAAGGAAACACATAGATCAATTCAAGACCCAGCCTATGCACATGTAGTATTTCCGGATGAAGAATTTGAACCTCACGGCTGGGCAAAAATTCTAGCAACTATGGATGTAGCCATCAATGAAGAGCAATGGACACCCCACTGTGATGAGGATGGCTATGACATTTCTGTCTTCTCCATAGAGCCAATCATGGGAGATGCAGTTTTAGAAGAATGCGAACCTAGCCCTAATGCATTTGAAGATGCAAGTGACTCCGATCTTGAGTCAATCATTATGGACCCACCTTTTGCATCAGATGAAGAATACTTCTATGAAGTGGAAGCTTATCCTCAGAGACATGGAGAACTTATAAATGATGTGAGGTTAACCACACAAGTGACTACCAAGAATGAAGGTAAGAAAAGAAAGAAGAGAGAAGTCACACCTGAGGAGGAAGAATCTTTGTTTGAGGTCCCTAAACACTTTAAAAAGTATGAGATAGACGATAGAAGAGTCATGTGAGAATGCCTAAACATGAGGCGCAATCGGGAGAGGCCTATGATAACAAAGAAACCACCAAGAAAGTAGTGGTAGCCATAGAAGAAGGAGAAGAAAGATGCACTTAAATACGACACGACCTCACCAAGGAGGAGGAGTATGAATTGATAGCCTTGCTAAGAGAATACAGAGATGTATTCGCTTGGAGCTACAAGGATTTGAAAGGTGTGGACCCTGACATATGTTCACACACTATTCCCATGACCTCAGATGCTAAACCCTCTAAGCAAAAGCCATATACATATAATGATAATTATGCTGCTAAGATCAAGGAGGAGATAGATAGACTCGTGGAAGCTGGATTTATCTATGAAATTGAGCACACTGAGTGGGTATCCCCCATTGTAGTGGTGCCCAAGAAGAATGGAAAGCTACGTGTGTGCATTAACTTGAAGAAGGTTAATGCAGCCACTATCCGAGATAATTATCCACTTCCCATCACGGAGCATCTACTAGAAAGAGTAGCAGGCACGGAAGTGTACAACTTCCTTGATGGATTTTCGGGCTACAATCAAGTAGCCATTGCTCCAGAAGATCAGCATAAGACGGCTTTTGCCACAGAGTGGGGCATATTTGCTTTTAGAGTAATGCCCTTTGGTCTCACCAATGCACCAGCCACTTTTCAGAGGCTAATGTGTCATGTATTTAAAGAATTCCTGAGGAAAAACTTAGAGTTCTATGTTGATGATCTTTGTGCTCATTCCAACATTAGACAAACCCATGTTCCTGAACTCAGACAAATCTTTGACAAATGTAGAGAATATCAAGTCTGCCTGAACCCAGAAAAGTGTGTTTTCATGGTCAAGCAAGGCAAGATTCTAGGACATATAGTGTCGAAGAATGGCATATCCACTGATGAAGAGAAAGTAAGAGCCATAGCAGAGTTACCTAGGCCAAAGAATGTCAAGGAAGTACAAGCTTTCATGGGGCATTGCGGTTATTACCGGCGTTTCATACACATGTATGCCATCATTGCAAAGCCTCTGTATGGACTTTTGACTAACTTTGAGTGGATTGATGAGTGTGAGGACTCCTTTAAAGAACTCAAAAGAAGATTTTGTTCAGCACCAATCTTGACCACACCAGATTGGAATAAACCCTTCCATGTTCACGTGGATGCATCCAATTATGCTATTGGATGTGTACTCGCACAACCTACTAGTGAAGGTAATATGGATCTTCCCATTGCCTATGCTAGTAGACAGCTAAATGCTGCTGAACGGAACTATACCACTACTGAGAGAGAAGGCTTAGGCATGGTGTATGTAGTTAAGAAGTTTAGACACTATTTGATTGCAAGTAAGTTTAAATTTTTTATTGACCACCAGGCATTGCTGTACTTGGTAAACAAGCCATGCAATACAGGTAGATTGGTAAGATGGTTCCTCTTGCTAATGGAGTATGACTTCGAAGTTGTGGTGAGGAAAGGGAAGACTCACTTGAGAGCAGACCATCTCTCTAGGCTCACATCTGGAGAAGCCCCACAAGGAGTATCAGATGACCTTCCTGATGCTTACCTGTTTAATTTGGAAGTGGTACCTCAGTGGGCTAAGCCACTAGTGCCAGTATTGACATACGGGCCTAATCACCCTATCATAAGCACTAAAGATAGGGAGGTAGTAAAGGCTCAAAAGTACCACATCATGGCAAGGAGTATGTACAAGATCTAGGCATCCTAGCTTGTTGTGTGGAAGAAGAAGAGTGCGCGAAATGGTTGCAATTGGCACATGTAGGTGCATTAGAGCAACATTACTCACGGCAACGAACCATACAGACATTAAGGAGACTTGGAGTGCATTGGCCAACTATGGAAGCTGATGTCCATAAGTTGTGCAAGGAATGCCCGATCTGCTGCACTAAACCACTTGTGGAACATGCCACTCTTTATCAGGTATCCATAGTGCCAGATTGGAGTGAACCACTAGTAGCATTCTTGAGGACGAAAACATTCCCTCAAGATATGACATTGGCCAGACAAAGAAGTCCAGAACAAGAAGCCCTGGATTACTCACTCATTCGTGATAATCTATACAAGCATGGTAAAGATGGTTACCTGAGACTATGTGTCCACGAGAGCCAGTATCTGAAGATATTAGAGACTGCTCACCAAGGTGTAGCAGGAGGACACTTTGGACCAGATCGGGTAATCAAAGCGATCCTATTTGCATGCTTGTGGTGGCCAACCCTTCACATGGATGCACATACCTATGTGAAGAGGTGTGATGTGTGTCAACAAACTCAGTATCCTATACGTAAAGATGAGATGCCATTGTAACCTATGATGGGTGGACGTGCATTCTCTAAGTGGGGAATAGACTTTGTTGGTCCTATCAATCCCCCAGCTAAGGGTTCACATGCTGAGTATATCATTGTGGCCACAGATTATCTAACAAAGTGGGTAGAAGTGAAAGCCACATCGAAGAATGATGCCCAAACGATTGCTAAATTCTTATTTGAGAATGTGTTCACTCGATACGGGCTACCCATAGAGCTAGTAAGTGATAGAGGGACTCACTTCTTGAATGAAGTCATTGAAAATCTTCTTCAAGAGTTCTTGGTGATACACAAGAAGTCTGCCCCCTATCACCCACAAGCTAATGGACAAGCCGAAAGCACAAATAAGATTCTATGCAATGTGCTAACCAAATTAGTGAATAACAAACGCTCTGATTGGGACAAATAGCTACACCATGTTGTTTGGGCATACAGAGTTGCCTATAAAACGGTAATCCAAGCCACGCCCTTTCAGATGGTTTTTGGCCAGAATGTAATGCTACCATTGGATTTTTTGATACCAACCTTGAAAGTAGCACAAGAGCATGATTGGACAGGCCATGAGTTGTCCTCTAGAATCTTCGATCTTGAATGATTAGGTGAAACACGATTGAGGGCTGCAGCAGGAATTTATGCAGCCAAGAAGAGGCAAAAGGCATATTTCGATGCACACATCAAGGATAAGGGCTTGAAAGCAGGGGACCTAGTCCTAGTCTACACCTTGAAGCAACATGCACGGAAGTTAGAGAAGAGAGGTTATGGGCCAATGATTATCAATAGGATCTCCACAAGAGGAGCAGTTCAACTAGCCACTCTAGAGGGTGATATTCTACCAAGTTACATAAGTGGATGCAGAGTCAAGTTATATCAAGAACCCCTGACTGAAGAGTTGCTAAATCGACTCAACACTGCCAAGAAACGTAAAGAAGAAGAGAAACGAATTTGAGAAGAAGCATAGGCAGAAGCTTTAGAACGCATCCGACGAATGAAATTGAGGAGACAAGGTAGAGACCAGCCTATGCCTGACACAAGAATCTCTAGGATATCCCATGGCCATGTGTGAGGCTTCAGATGGACATTCCCATAGAATAATCGACCGACGGCCTTTT
Organism: Ceratopteris richardii; assembly: GCA_020310875.1. Lineage (NCBI taxonomy): Eukaryota > Viridiplantae > Streptophyta > Polypodiopsida > Polypodiales > Pteridaceae > Ceratopteris > Ceratopteris richardii. Next base: position 182,452,549 of record CM035410.1, read on the forward strand.
GTAACCCTAGAAGTAGGACAAGGAGAGAGTGTAAGGACAGTGAGAGCTTTAATTGACTCAGGGGCAGCCACTAGTGCAGTTCGACTTTCTTACTGCCAAGAGCTGCAATTACAAATCAATCCTATAGAGGCATATCTCATAGGATTGGGAGGTGTGGAGACCCCTTGCATTGGTGAGGTGGAACTTCCCCTCTACATTCAAGAGGTGCTAATGGCAGTCAAAGTGCTAGTGTGTGAAGACGAGGATCTTACTGAACCTCTTGTCCTGGGCCAAGACTGGATCTATGATCATGCAGTCAGCCTCAACCTAAGAAGTGGACTTCTTCAGGCATGGGTAGGCCAAAACCACATAACGATTGAATTAGAAAATCAAGCACATAGGCCGCTAGAAGAGGCACCGAATCCTGGTCCTTCCAGGAGTCCACCGAAAATGAACCATGCTACTCTTGACCAAAGTTCATGGTGCAAAAGATTGCCACTCATGACGAAGGTACAGAAGTCAACAAGGAGTTCCCTTCTTTTCCAAAGAGAATTCGAGGAAAGCAAGCCGGAAAATACAAGATATAGAGGAGCCTGAGGACCAAGAAGAATGAACACCAATCGGTACAATACAGAATACCCCATGGCATGAAGCAGATCTGGATACGCAAAGGTGAACAACCCTCGGCTTTGGAGACAGGATTCCAAAGAAGCATCAAGCAAGCTACAGTGTTGAGGACTACAGCGAAGGAGTACCCTAGGCATCAATCTAGACAAACCATTTCTATTTGGGTTCCAAAGCAATCAATGAAGGCGATCCCAAAAGCTAGACAAATATGGGTGCCCAAGACCTGCTTACTAGCTCAAATAACTTCACCTCCAATCACAAGATCAAACCAACACTCACGAGTCCTATTGGCTCCCATCCAAAGGCAAACATCTACATTCCACACCACCACATTCTCGGTCACGCCTCGGAATGTTTGGAAATGGGTACCCAAAAGGTCCCAAACCCAACACACTCCAGTACGCAAACCTTCACACATCATCGCCAATAAAAGCAACGATTCCAGCATCAAAGTTTGGAGACCTAAACCCCATATCAAACCCCCTGACCCACCTCTGTAAATCCTTCCCCTCTGATGTAGGTGCATTCTGAGAACATTGCACATCCAAAGTATGCATCTAGAGTGAACCCTAACCTACTAACCTACATGTATACACATCACGAACACTTCACCCACTAACCTCTAACCACTCGGAATGTCATGTTGGTATTGTGGAGGGAACACCATGACATCCTGTTTCCTATGCAATGCTAATGTGCCTCTCTCTTCTTCTAGCAGATAAGCATCAACAACTACAAGCACTCTCATGGCAGAAACAGCAGGTCCGAGCTCACAAGCAGGAGTAAGTACTGCAGGAATTGATGTGGATAGTCTACCTGTTGATGTGCCACCAACTGAACGACCTGTGGAGCTGCAACACCTTCAGCAGATCCCGGTACCGGATCCACCCACAGGGATCACAAAGAGAGTCCATGCCAATTCTCATTGGTTCTATGGCATGCCAGGTCCATTAGGAGAGGCCAAGTACATATGGGAGTCTAAGTGCGAGTATGACAGATCATGGGTCCGATTCCAATTTTTCTCCAAGGAGTTTGAGACTCTACAGAACACACAAGATCTCCAGACCATATGGCAACGTGCAGGGCTAGCCGAATACTTTGAAGCACCACTATGTAAACCGGATCTCCTCCAATGCTATTATTTGGTCTCCACATTACAAGTTAACGAAGAAAAGGACAAACCAGGAACATTAGTACTTCCTTCTTTGCTGGGCAACAACGAGTTGAAAAGGTTTGAACTTACACTGGAATTGGTGAGCGCTACTTTGAATATGCACGGTACACATGTACCTTCTGAGAAGGATGCTCTCATTCCTACTAACATGAAGGATAGGAAACTACTGAAGCTTAAAGATATGGCAGCACTCACACCAAACGTGTCCATCCCTCTCCGTATGTGCATGCAACATTTTGCTTTCCCCGGTCAAGACCGCTTCACACAACCGCACAAAAGTATTTGGTTCGCTCTTTACTTGGCGGAGACAGGTGCGTTACCAATTAAGCTTCCTGTATGGATTGTGGAGCAGTTGTATGAAGCAAATAAAAGGTCATCCAGGAAACTAGTGGTGAATGGTTGTTGTGCAATCACGCGCATTATATACAGATGCTTAGCATATGATGTACCCATTGAGCGTGCTCTAACTTGGGCACAACTAAAAATGTTTAAGAGACTCAAAACTGCCACTCATCAATCCAAGCGCATGAGGGGCTCAATTCCTTGTGTCCAGACACGTGAAGTTCTGACTACTCCAGAAGTCTCGCCACGAGGGGAGGCCACTGTACCTCCCTTTACCATTAGAATACCCAGGTCTGGATCTGAAACTACAACACAAGCTGCCCCTTCGGCTCCTCCTGTTCCATCCGAATTTGAATTTGCTATGACTGAGATGCTAAAGGGATGGGTCCCCTTGACTTCGAAGCATTCTTACAAAGTACACAACTCTCTGATGTAGAGTTTTATTCAGATACAGAAGAACAGGGCACATCTTCACAAAGAAGGAGAAAATCCACAGAAGGTCGCCATGTACATTGGTGTGACGATCAGCAAGGTCAACAACAAGGACACCTAGAAGAAGGAGCAGACGAAGAGGAGACCACTGAAGCCCCCACTTATACAGCAGAACTCCGAAGGCTGTATCAAATCATGGAACGAGTGCGATAGCAACAACTGCTCACCGAACAGAGCAGTCGGGTGCTCATGGCTCAGCTTTTGGAAGAAGCAGGGGTTGACTCAGAATACAGTGAAGGTCTCTTATTGGTGGCAGAAACATATGGGGTAGTAGAAGCAGTTCGAATCGCGATTCGGAGGTCTCCAGTTCAATATGATCCACGAAGATTCCAAACATGACCGCGGTCAGCAAAAACATCCAGATCCTCGTTACGAGAGCAAAAGGGCCTATTATTACATCCGAACCCATTGAGACAACCTCCCAAGCAGTTGTAACTTCTGGCCAACAGCACTTAGTCACCCATGATGAATCAACCGAGCCACTACCACCCACACCCCCACCATCGCCTCCTAGAACAGAAGCCATGGAGATCACCTCGGCCACTCAACCCACCGAACAAACCTTCATCTTCCGTACTCCCACCTCTAGTTCAACCCTATTCTCCACCTGTGAAAACCCAATCTATGAAGCCACCACCATCACTACCCAATCCACCGAATCGCTCATAGAGCCTGCCATAGGACATCCATCCCCCATGCCCTCAGCCATAGGCCATCCCGATTCTAGATCCATATTCTTTGGATTCCCTGCTACCACGCCACCTTTTATGGCCTCCCTGCCTTCAGAATCTCACCTCCCAAACCCCATCCCTCCAATTCTCCAACCCCTCTACACCTTTCTTTCAAGAACATTTCAACCCAGGTCTCAATCATTTCCTCTATTTTCAGTTCCCACACCCACTTCTCACTTATTCACCACTTTCACACACACACCACCTACCATTCCAATGTATATGGTAGACACCACACTCGCATCAACTCCTGAAAGCATGGACATTTCACCACCCACGGCACCTCTCCCTCCCCCCACACTTCCACCTTCTCCCATTCCCCCCCCACCAATTTCACTGACACACACATCTCCATTAGACACATCATTCACTCTTCTCATTCCCCACTCCCCTCCCCTTGCATCCTCCATTGTACAAAACACACCATCATCCATAGGAAATGCATTGGACACCATGCTCACATGTATATCACAATTAAGGACAGAGTACAATCAGCTCGAGCAACATAACATACGATTGCAAGAGCACTCGGAGATGCTACAAAATCATCTTGTCGTAGTAGAAGAGGAGAACGCTCGCCTCCATACACAATTCCACACTTTACAAGAGTCTCATAGCATATTAGAAGTACAGCTACAGAACACAGACCAGGAAGCAATACAAGTGGTAGAAGGTCATCTACAGACACAGCTAGAATGCAATTCAAAGCTTCAGCGAAATATGGCCCTACTCAAGCGACACCTTGCAGCAGCTCATGAAGAGAATCAACGCCTACAACTACAGAATCAAGAAAACCTAGAAGCAGCGATCGAAAGCACACCTGGGGCACCCATCAGTCCCTCAAAGTTTCAAGTTGTGACCCCCGACAATATTAAGATCATCTTGGAAGATTATGCTAGGCTGCTTGAAGCACATGATCAGTTATCAGAGGAACTGGGTCAACTAAAGCAAAGACAACAACAAGACACAATGACTACCTCTCAAACCACCTCCTCAGCGGCTTCACTTCTCACAGACTCAGAGGCTCTAAAAGATCTCCAGAAACAGGTCACAGAATTGCAAGCACGCCTACTACAATATGAGAGACCACCATCCCCACCAGAGGCTCCCACCGACGAGGAAACAGTACAAATTCCTGTGGAACAAACGTTTGAAGAAGAATATGACCCACAACCCTTCCCAGGAGGTCGACAAACGAAAGAAGGTCAGGATACGTTCGAAGCCCCGCGACCCCCATGGCTACGACAAGTCAAGGAAATTGGGAGTTCACATGAAGAGAGAACTGTAGTGCAAAATCAGGCCATGAGAGTCATAGAAGACACCATATTACAATCCGACTACTTCAAGCACCTGTCATCTAGATGCCTTATCCTCTCATCAGAACTTCAATATAGACCTTACTATGTCATTTTAGCCGACTACAATGCAGAGATACAGAGAGTCACGGGTAAGATTCCTACCTTCACTACCCAATTTCAACCCGAAGACCTTCCTCCCGAAGTACAAAAATGCAAAATTTGTCAACCAACCTGGCGGCAGAAACTTCTAGAGACATATCCAGAAATGCTGCACACATGGAACAATGTGCCTTTACATCTCCTATACAATCCATGCTACGGTCCAGTTCCACGCCGCAGATCTTGGAAAGCATTCAACATTAAAGTGCAGAACAACGCGCAATGCAAAGAATGGCTAAACTACCCGTACATAGTGCCACCACAAGGACCACCATCAGTAGCCTATATGATGGCCACAATTCGACACTGGATGCCTCGACTGAAGCCCATGCAAGATGTGGCGGCCCAAATGATGCTTAAGATCTTGGATATGATGCAGGTGGTCCTCAAAACCTTTAGAAATGCAACAGCACCACAGGTACATCAACCGGGGTTTACCAATGGAAATTACGATTTGGTGTATGACATGAGCACCACCCCCAGCATTCGGGTAGCATATGCTTGGCATGCACGCATCAAATACCTCCCTGCATGCTATAAACAGACATTCGAAGAAATGTTCCGATCAGGATTTTGGGAGTACCACTCCGAAGTGTTTGCACCTAAGCGAACACACCTGCTCCATCTCTTTGCTTGTGAACAAGCCATGTACTCCGAGTACTACACCACACCGCAACCAGAGGTCCCCGGTGCAATAAATTGGGATGCATTGGAAGCTGACCTAGCAAGAGGATTAAGGATAGGAGAACACGAACTTGCCACCAATGTCATCCAATACTATATTGACCACCCTATAGAACAAAGGTCTGTCAGGGGCGACAGACGCTAGGAAGGGGGGAGAGTGTTGACATACAAGTCAGATGAAGAGCATACTAGCACAACGGAGAAGTCATGCACAATACGGCAACAATGCCTAATCATTTTTTCCATAAAGTATTTCTAATTCAAGTGATTTTCATCACTAGACACACATTGTAAATTCCGTTTTTGGTAAAATAGACTCCATTTTGTTCAAGCCAAGGAGTCCTTGAGCATGAGAAGTGTTAGAATTAGCTACATACCAATTTTCATAATTTTTAGACTTCGTTTGAGCCCTCAAATAGGCTCTAAAACCTAATTTTTAACTAGGCCGGACACTAGGACTGGACAAGGCCAAAGCTAGTCAGAAAACTATAAAAAGAGCTAGAGAGCTCATTTTGAGGTAGATTGTTTGTGAATTGAGCTTATGTAAGAGACTTTTTGACTAATGCAAAGAGCTCCATTGTTCCTCTCCTTGTTCTTGCCTTGTGTGCGCGTGTGTGTGTATGTGTGTGCATGTTTGTGTGCTTCTCACTCACGCACTTGTGCCTTCACTTGCTCATAGTCTTCATACTAGTCCTCACGTCTCCACGGATTGACAATTATGAGGTGGATCTCCTCATGTTGGTACTCACCATTGTGCTGGAGTGACATGGCCTAGTCAGTCACAGAATGTAATTTTATCGCATTTGTAAGACTTAAGAAGTTTGTCTTTGTGCTCCTTGTGTACTGTGTTTCTCTGCGTATTATGCAATCTCTGTGCGGAGTACCGTGTGCTTCCTTAGGAGCTTGATTTTCTACTCCGAGGATATCTTCCTGGAGTTTGCGAGAAGGATAGCGCACTGTGGTGTACCCCCCCTTGGCTTTCTCTAAGGCTTACGAATAAGGCAGCAACCAAGGCATAGACCTTGGCATACCTTGTCATCTGAGTCACCGAAGTCACCATTGGCACCATTGGCTACGCACGATGGAGGACCTCAATGATCAAGGAATATAGAGGTTCTCGATACTTCGCGGGAGGTCACCCATCCCCATATTGTTCCCCCCGGAGCTCGCTTAACCGTGGCAATCTCTTGCCACTAAACTACACTCTTGTGGTGTCTGACGAAGGAGAAAGATAGGTTGACATTACCTTGAACATGTTTTGGTCCCTCAAAGCTTCATTCTTTTCTTTCAAAGCCTATTTTTGAAGCATTTTTAGGGTGTCTTTTGGAGCCATTTTGGAGTACTTCCACTCATAGTTCTCTTCACACAAGTCCAAGAACATCAAGAAGAGTGTTCTTTGTACTTCTTCGACATTAAATATCAACCTTTGGGGCTGTGTTTTCAGCCACACTCGTAAAACTACAGGTTTCTTGAAACATTTCAGTTTTGGTGGGAGCAGTAGCTACAAATTTATGCAGGTTTTTGAGCCAAAAACATCAGAGTTGATAGACACTTGCAGGTGTTATTGGCTAGTTTTTGGGATATGCATTCAACCTTTTAGTGTCATTTTACTGCATATGTTGAGGACATACACATTATGTACGCTTCTGTGGATACTGCTTATGTACATCCATGTGGTCATTGATATAGCGGTTACGTTCTTTGCATAAAGCCTTTTACGTTTGATAAAGAGGGTCATGGTTTTCTTAACTGGGGGACACCCATATGTCGGGGTCTCTTTGGTGATGCAGGTGGAAGACTTACCTAGCCTCGCCATAGGAGATGTATGATAGTTGTTCATAGGTGCTCGATAAGCCTAATTGGCTTCTATTGGATAACTGATTATATGCAATGGAGTCAATGATTCATTAAGCAGGCAAACATGTCAGTACTTGTAGTTTTATGATATTTTGACACTAGTCATGCGCTCATTTTGTAGAGGATACTCTGGTAAAATTTTTCTAGATTTTTGGTTTTATCAACTATACAGTGGTCGATTTGCTCCTTGATACACTTATTCATTGGTGTTTGGACTCTTCTAGCTCCATTATCATTCCATTGGGTTCTTTACCATCATGGCATTAGAGGTCTCATGCACAACTGGTGGATCAGGGTCTGATGCTAGTGTTCTGAGGAGGAGCTATGACTTGCAGGGCAAAGACCATTTTGAGATCTAGAAATTTGATGGCACAAACTTTGCTCTATGGAAGAATTAGATTAAAGATGTGCTGATTCAAAGGAGGCAATGGAAGCTAGTAAATGGAATTTCAAAGAAGGCTGCTGACATGGATGAAGATGATTGGGATGAGTTAGATGAAATGACCAGGTCGACCATTCTCTTTCACCTGGCAGATAATGTTTACTTTATAGTATTAGATTGTGAAAGTGCAGAGGAGCTTTGGAAGAAGTTATGCAATACATATGAAAAAGAGACGGCATCAAATAAAGTCTATCTGATGAGGAAATTATATGACCTTCGTATGAAGGACACAGATAGTGTTCTTGCTCATCTAAATGAGTTTGATGCTATATTGTCTCAGTTAGAGGCTCAAAAAATGGATATGGATAATGAAATGAAAGCATTATTGTTGTTATGCACCTTGCCTTCATCATGGGATACATTTTGCACATCTATTAGGAATCGTGCACCTGGTGGTAAACTCGTCTATGATGACATATGTGGAGCACTCTTGAGTGAGGAGATTAGTAGAAAATCTATGGTTGGCACTCATAGTGGAGATGCATATAATGTTCGTGATTCTTACCAAGGAAACAATCAACAACGTGGTAGGAGCAAGAACAAGGAAAAGAATGGTCAACGGAATAAGAGTATAAGTAAATCAAGCAAGAGGGATATCGAATGCCATTAATGTCATAAGAAAGGACACATGAAGAAAGACTGTTATGCATTAAAGAATGCTAAAGGTAAAGGACACAATGTTGATGGGCATGTTAAACAGTTACGTGCACCATCTACTTTGATTGTGAAGATTGAAGAAATTAATGCTATTTTTGATGATGTTGATGTGTTGACACTTGATAGTACTATGCCAGCTGAGGCTCTTATGGCTGATTCTCTTTCCCACACCTGGCTGCTAGATTCTGGTGCTTCTTTCCATATGACACCACATAGAGAATGGTTCTCTAATTATGCAGCAAAGTCTCTTGGTACCGTGAGACTTGGTGATTCTTACCAGTATGATGTTACGGGGATTGGAGATGTGGTTGTGCAATTCATTGATGGTTCAAAATTTACTATGCATAATGTATGGCATGTACCTCAGTTATCACACAGTTTGATGTCAGTTGGTCAACTTGATGACCTTGGTTACAAGGTGGTCTTCTATGCTCAGTCCTTTCGCATATCAAAGGGAAATATGGTTATTGCAAAAGGAAGCAAAGTTGGCTCACTTTATCCTTTATTTGTATCACAGAAAGAACACTTGTTAGTTGTTACTGAACAACCTATGGCTTGTATTTGGCATGCTCATTTGGATCATATATCTCGTAGTGGAATGGAAAATCTTTCTCGTTCTGGCTACTTACCTATGTTATCTTTCTTCGATTCTTCATTTTGTGAGCATTATCAATATGGAAAGCAAACTAGAAATGTGCATAGAATGCACATTGACTCTATAATTCAACCTTTGGATCTTTTTCATACAAATGTGTGTTCTCCTATGCTGACTAGGTCCTTAGGTGAACATATTCTTGGCATGCGCATTACTCGTGATAGGAGCAAAAGATGCATATAATTGTCTCAAAGTGAATACATTTCCAAAGTACTTCACAAGTTCAATATGCAAGGTGGAAAGGCATTGAGTACACCTTTACCCACATATGTGAAATTGAGCAAGGATAATTGCCCCAAATGAGATGAGAAAAAGGAATTCATGACCGAAATTCCCTATCAGTCTGCTATTGGTAGTCTCATGTATGTTATGGTAGCTACAAGACCAGACATTGCATTTGCAGTAGGAGTTGTGATCAGATATATGTCTAATCCTGGCAAGAAACATTGGGAAGCAGTCAAGATGATTTTAAGATATCTGAGTGCCACGAAGGACAAGTGTCTATGCTTAGGTAGAGGGAAAGCATCCATTATTGGTTACACAGATTCTAACTATGTTGTTTGTGTAGACAATCGTAAGTCTACATCAGGGTACATTTTTCATTTTGATGGAGGTGCTATCTCTTGGAGATCTCCTCTTCAAGAATGTATAGTTGTTTCCACCACAGAAGCAGAGTATGTTGCAGCAAGTGAGGCATGTAAGGAAGCCTTGTGGCTTTCTTGTCTTGCTTGTGATATGGGTTTACCTCAGCATGTACCTTGTTTTATCAGTGATAATCAGAGTGCCATTGCTTTGGCTAAGAATCCGGTCTACCATGCAAAGACCAAGCATATTGAGGTTAGGTATCACTTCATTCGAGATTGCTTAGCCACTGAATGCATTACTCTTGAGAAGGTTCACACTCGAGATAATGTTGCAGATGCTTTGACTAAAGCTCTACCACAAGATAGTTTTCAACACTCTTGTCACTTGATGGGGGTTACTTGATTCATGATCTTACATAGTCACTTGTATATTGTGTAACATGCCCATCAAGTGGGAGGTATAGTTTGTATACTTACACTCAGGTATTCTTTATCATTCTTTATTTTTCTCCCATAGTTACTTTGGCCATATTGGCCTTTAGTGGGAGATTGTTACCGTTAGTGTCCATGTGAAAGGCCAAATGGCCACTGGAAACTTCTTTGTATATGTTCTTTAATAAAACATATAGTGGTCTGGTCAGTCACAGACTGTATTTCGACCGCATTTGTAAGACCTAAGAAGTCTGTCTTCGTGCTCCCTGTGTATTGTGTTTTTCTGCATATTCTATAGTATTTGTGCCGAGTACCGTGTGTTGCCTTAGGATCTCGGTTTTCTACTCTAAGGATATCTTCCTGGAGTTTGCAAGAACGAGAGTGCACTGTGGTGCATCGCCATCAAAATACTTCAACACTCACTAGCACTATGGCCTTTATTATTACAAATAGCACACCATATAAATGTTTCTAGCTCATTCTCTACTCTATGCTCATCTAACTCTCTCCACATTCAAGATAATGGGTCCTCCATAGGCACCTTCTCTAACTAGGTGGCCTTTCACTAGCTCCAACCTTCAATTGAGCCATAGAATCACAATCTCTCTCATCAAGCTTTGCTTTTGTCTCCTCGATTCAAGCTTTTACAACAATGATTTCATCCAATGTGACACTAAAATGGTGTTTCTCCTTTAACAAATGTTACATGTTTTGTGGAAGTTCCTTTTATAATAATTTATGGACCATGGAATCAGTGGAAGATTTTGGTAACTTTCTTATCAATGTCCTCACTTGAGTGACTAGCTCTAAGAAGGACCCGCTTGGTTGCACCCGCAAGTTCTCTAATTGGTCCCAAGCCTTCTATACTTTGTTCCTTGGTCTGAATGCTTTTTTGACGGCAATCTTTAAGTCATTTCATGTAAGGAAATGGGCTTTGTTAAATGGAGAATACCATTTTTCTCCCAACCCATCTAGAGTAGCTTGGAACAAAGCCAAAAAAGCATCTTCTCTATCATCTAGTCCCCTACTCTTAGACCGGGTTAAGAACCACCTCACATGGTCATCAATATCTTGGTTTGCGAAATAGAGGATCATTCAAGTCCTCCATGGTTCTTCTTTGCACAAAACGCTTTTGTTCCTTCCATGCAATAAAGCTTGTTGATGCTTTTGATCTCATAACTTGCTAACTTGCTCGTATGTAATTCTTTACTTTGATCTCATTATTGGCATGTACCAAGTCAACACACTCCTTCAAGTCCTTCCATTTCTTAATGTCCTTCCATTGCTTTAGGTCCCACTAAACATGTAAAATGTTGGGGATAAAAGGGGGTAGGAGACAAATCACATTAGTCTCCAAAGGGTTCGTTCCTAAACGTAAAGTATACACAATTCAATGATGGTAGACCTATCGATCAACTGAAACTTACAAATATGTATCTCTCTCTAGATACTTAAACTCACACAAATGCAAGAGATATAGAGAGTAAAAGACAATAAATACAGAAAATAGATTAAAACTCCAAGACTGCAATCGCAAAACTTTTTGCTAAGTGAATCCGTTTTTGTAATTGCATCAAAACAATGATAAAGAACACAAAAAAAAGAAAGAGAATAATCAACTACAAATGACAAAGATGAAAACAAGACAAAGAAGGTGCACTACAACACAAGGATGTTATAGCAAACAGTCGGGAGAACAGTGATACAAAGGTGAACTGCAAAAGCCCAACCTAGTGATATGACGGTGAATCACATGGACACAAACACACTACAATGCTAAGCTATGAGACTCTAATTTTCCACTGCTACAATGCTTTATTCCACAAATGGTAAATTGACAATAAGACACCACAATATGCACAAAAAATCTTCTCTATGTCTCGATGAGTGTCAATGTTGTGTGTCGATGTTTTGATGGTGTGTGTTACCATTAGTGTCCATGCAAAAGGCCGAATGGCCACGGGAAACTTTTGTATTTGTTCTTTAATAAAACATATAGTGTCCTGGTCAGCCATAGACTGCAAGTTTGACTGCATTTGTAACACCTAAGAAGTCTATGTTCGTGCTCCCTATGTACTGTGTTTTCTGTGTATTTTCCCAGCCTCTATGTGGAGTACCATGTGCGGTGCTTGGAGCTTCGTTTTCTACTCCGAGGATATGCTCGTGGAGCTTTCAAGAAGGAGAGTGCAATGTGGTGCATCACCATCAGAATACTTCACTAGTATCAGAGCATAGACCTTGGCATACCTTGTCATGTGAGTCACCTAAGTCACCATTGGCTACGCATGAGGAAGGACCTCAATGATCAAGGAAGACATTTGTTCCGAATGCTTCTCGAGAGGTCACCCATCGCAGTATTGTTCCCCTCAGAGCTCGCTTAATCGTGGAAATCTTTTTCCACTAAGCTACACTCTTGTGGTGCTTAAAAGGGAAAGACTAAGGTTCACATTATCTTCAACAAGTTTTGGGCCCTCAAAGCTTCATTCTTTGCTTTCAAAGCCTACTCTAGAAGCATTTTTGTGGTGTCTTTTGGAGCCATTTTGGAGTACTTTCTTGCATAGTTCTCTTCACAAGGTCCAAGAACATCAAGAAAAGTGATCTTTGTAGTGCTTTGACAACAAATGTTCACCTTTTAGAGCTGTGTTTTCAGCCATGCTAGTTAATCTATAGGTTTCTTGAAAGGTTCTAGTTGTGATGGAAGAAGCCACCCGAGGTCTATGCAAGTTTTTAAGCCTAAAGAATAGAGCTAAAAAACACTTGCAGGTGTTGTTGGTCAGTGTTTGGGCACTGAATTCAACCTTTCAGTGACCTTTTGCTACATATATTGAGCACATACACACTATGTATGCTTCTGTGGACACCACTTTTGTACGTCCATGTGGTCATTGATATAGCCGTTACATTTTTGCATAAAGCCTTTTTACATTTGATAAAGAGGGCCATGGTAAGGTTTTCATAACTCGGAGACACTTAGATGTCGGGATCTCTTCGATGATGCAAGTGGAAGACTTACCCAACCTCTCCATAGGAGATGTATGATAGTTGTTCATAGGTGCTCGATAAGCCTAGTTGGCTTCTTTTGGGTAATTGATTATATGTAGTGGAGTCTCTGATTCACTATGCAGGTATACATGTCAGTACTTGTAGTTTTATAAGATTTTCACATTCTTCCTATGCTCATTATGCAAAGAATACTCTGGTAAAATTTTTTCAGATCTTTTGGTTTTGTCAACTATACAGTGGTCGATTTACTCCTTGATACACTTATTGGTGTAAGCACATTTATTTTCACATAATCCTTCTCGTTAGTCATTACTGATCATTGATTCATTTTTGTGGAAAGAGTGTTGAATTCTCTCCTAGAATCTAACACTTCTTCATCCTTCTTTGAGCCTTAGTGGTGTTTAGAGTCTTCTAGATCCATTATCATTCTATCCAATTCTCTACCATCATGGCATCAGAGGTCTCAGGCACATCTAGTGGATCAAGGTCTAGTGCTAGTGTTCTGGGGAGGAGTTATAACCTATAGGGCAAAGACCATTTTGAGATCCAAAAATTTGATGGCACAAACTTTGATCTATCAAAGAATCATATTAAAGATGTGTTGATTCAGAGGAGGCAATGGAAGCCAGTAAATGGAATCTCAAAGAAGCTTGCTAACATGGATGAAGATCATTGGAATGAGTCAGATGAAATGGCCATGTCTACCATCGATTCCACCTAGCAGATAATGTTTACTTTACAGTATTAGACTACGAAAGTGCAAAGGAGCTTTGGAAGAAGTTGCAATACATATGAAAAAGAGACGACATCAAATAAAGTGTATCTGATGAGAAAGTTATATGACCTTTGCATGAAGGACACAGATAGTGTTGTTGCTCATCTAAATGATTTTGATGCTATATTCTCCCAGTTATATGCTCGGAAAATGGATATGGATAATGAAATGAAATTAGTCTTGTTATTATACACCTTGTCGTCATCATGGGATATGTTTTGCATAGCTATTAGCAATAATGCACCTGGTGGTAAACTGGTCTATGATGACATATATGGAGCACTCTTGAGTGAGGAGATTCATAGAAAATCTATGGTTGGCACTTAGAATGGAGATGCATATAATATTCTTGATTCTTACCAAGGAAAGAATCAGCAACGTGGCAAGCGCAAGAACAAGGAAAAGAATGGTCAAGGAAATAAGAATAGAAGTAAATCGAGGAAGAAGGATATTGAATGCCATTATTTTCATAAGAAAGGACACGTGAAGAAAGACTGTTATGCATTAAAGAATGCTAAAGGTAAAGGACAGAATGTTGATGTGCATGTTAAACAGCTACCTGCACCATCTACTTTGATAGTGAAGATTGAAGAAATTAATGCAATTTTTTATGGTGCTGATGTGTTGAAACTTGATAACATTGTGCAAATGGAGGCTCTTGTGGTTGATTCTCTTTCCCACACGATTACAGAAATGAAGGAACCATGTGAAGCTTGCATGATGGGCAAGCAATAGAGGAAGGCATTTCCACAAGAAAGCAAGAACAGGGCAAGCTATCCTCTAGAGTTGGTGCATGCTGACTTGTGCGGAAAAATGCCTACACAGGCCTTGGGCGGATCTTCCTACTTCATCTTACTTGTCGATGACTATAGCAGGAAGATGTGGGTGTACTTCCTTCGTGATAAGGCTCAAGCTTTTGGTAAGTTTAAAGAATGGCTTCAGCTTGTTGAAACTGAAACGGGGAAGAAGATGAAGAAATTTAGGACAGACGGTGGTGGTGAGTTCACATCAACAGAGTCCTCAACAGAATGGTGTTGCAAAACGTCGGAATCGAACCATCATGGAGATGGCAAGGTGCATGTTGAAAGGAAAGGGCTTGCCTAATCAATTTTGGGCAGAGGCTGTCAACACTGCTATCTACATCTTGAATCGAAGCTACACCAAGGCACTTGATGGAAAGACTCCCACAAGAAGCCTACACTGGTAAAAAACCTTCTGTTTCCCGTTTCAAAGTATTTGGAAGTGAATGTTATGTACATGTTCCAGATAGGGAGAGAAACAAGCTTCAACCAAAAAGCATCAAATGTATCTTCTTAGGGTACAGTGAAGATAAGAAGGCTTATAAGCTTTATGACCCTGAGGCTAAGAAGATCATGGTGAGTCGTGATGTGGTGTTTAAGAAGGAGCAGCTACATGTAGTGGAGGAGGAAAAGAGATCTTCCACTTTATCATCAGGCGAAGGGGCAATCCACTATAAACTTGGCCCAAGAGCTATCCCTTCTACACAAGAGAAGGAAGCTTCATCTTCAGATGATGAGTCTAAAAGTCACCAACCTGCCGACACCCAAGTGGAAAAGCCATTGCCACGTTGGGTGAGGTAGCTCTATGATTCTGCAAACCCCATCCCACAGTCACTAGAACAGGTTGCAGATGGACCGAGGCGATCACAGAGAATAGAGGAACAGAGACGGGCAAGCGCTCATATTGTAAACACAGCCTTGATGGCTGACCTTATTCAAGAGGAAGCAAAGGAACCAACCAATGTGGAAGAGGCACTCCATGATCCAAATTGGAGGGCTGCCATGCAAGCAGAATACAACAATATCATGAAGAATGGAACTTGGGAGCTAGTGGATCGACCCCCTAAGCGTAAAGTCATTGGAACCAAGTGGGTCAGGAAGCTAAAGTACAAGGCTGATGGTACTCTAGAAAAGTATAAAGCAAGACTTGTTGCATAGGGCTACTCACAAGTTGAAGGCATTGACTTTTGTGAATCATTTGCCCCAACTGCAACAATGACTACTATCCGAGTAGTACTAGTTGTGGCTGCACATAAGCGATGGCCAGTCTATCACATGGATGTCAAATCAGCGCTCTTGAATGGAGACCTCAAGGAGGAGGTATATGTGTCTCAGCCACCAGGGTTTGAAGCTCCCCATTCAGAGAACAAGGTATGTAAGCTGAAGAAGGCATTATATGGGCTAAAACAAGCCCCTAGAGCATGGTACCAGTGGATAGATAAGTATCTCTTGGATCTAGGTTTCAAAAGATGTGCTTCTGATGCTAACTTGTATGTTCTAAAGAGAGGAGGGAAGACAATTGTGCTTGTACTCTATGTAGATGACCTTGTGATTACAGGAAATGATGATGCTCTTCTTCAACAAACAAAAGATGCCCTAAGTTCAGAATTTGAAATGACAGCCTTGGGCTTAATGCATTATTGCTTAGTTCTTGAAGTTTGGCAGGAACCAGGGAAGATTTTCATCTCTCAAAAAAAGTATGCAAGGCAGATATTGAAGGCATTCGACATGGAGGAGTGCAAGGAAATTTCTACACCTATGGAGGTCAACACAAAATTATCTATTGAAGATACTTCATCTCCAGCGGATATTGGAAGATACAAAAAATTAGTTGGAAGTCTCATCTACTTGTGCAATAGCAGACCAGACATCTCTTATGGTGTTGGAGTAGTAAGCAGGTTCTCTAATAAGCCTTGCTAAACTCATTGGAAGGCAAGCATGCGAATACTCAGGTATGTGAAAGGAACCACTCATTATGGTATTCTTTATGAAGAAGGATCATCTCTGGTCGAATACTGTAACTCAGATTGGGCAAGAGATATTGATACCAAAAAATCAGTTCTGGATATTGATTTTCTTTAGGATCAAGGATTTTCTCTTGGATTAGTAAGAAGCAACCGACTGTAGCATTATCTTCTACTGAAGCTGAGTACAAAGCTGCATGTGTTACAACATGTGAAGCAGTATGGTTGAGGAGGATCCTATGGCACATAGGAATACAAGGACAGCAGGCTACAGAGTTGAAGTGTGACAACCAAAGTTGCATGGCCATCGCCAAAAATCTTGTTTTCCATGCATGTACCAAGCACATAGAAATTCAGTATCACTATGTGCGTGAGTTGATTGAGGACGGGGTCGTGGAGATAAGCTATTGTCCTATTGAAGAAAATGGAGCAGACAGCTTCACCAAGGCTCTTGGGAGAGAGTAAATTCTTCGACACTTTCCAAAGCTTGGGATTGGACCAAGAAGGTAGTTCACCGTAGGGTGGACATTGAGGGGGGGTGTTAGATATGCTCAATACTCCACCCTCATGTGACCACAAATGATCCATGGTGCTCTAAGTTGTAAGGCCCCATTATGAGGAGAAGCCATTATGAGAGCCCAGACATTTGTGGAACCCTAACTTCCAAGTTAGATTAGGTCTATGTGTGACCGTTGATGGTTGTAGATGATCTTTGTGAGCCTAGCTATTGGATTAGGTAGGGCATAAACTTCCAGGCCATTGGGTTGCCATTTAAGGTGAAAATAAAGGCCCTGTGTTTCGCGCGGTTTCCCCATAGAACCTTAATGGGGGGAGTGCCGAGACGGTAGGACTTCTGGTCGTGGAGATATTGTCGGATCATATATTTTACCGACTATTTTGTATCTCCCGACTACGTTTATCTATACCGAACCGCCTTGTAAAAGCTATATAAGCACGGCCCAGGTAGAACTTTATATAACATTGCACACTAGTAAGCCCTTCATCTAGAGTCTGTCTAGATCGCCATCTAAGCTCCACAGTGGGAGCACACGGGTGGACAGCACCATCATTGTAACCGCATTACGCTCGGCAATCTGAGAATTTGAGTTCTCTATCTCTCAATCTACGTCTATCTTTGTCTACATTTTTCTCTCAACTCTGTCTACAGGTCTATTCCGCTGCGCTGTTTTTCTTACATTACATGTGTTCAAATTGATCATTCTCTTGATCTAAATAATTTATGTATGGCCAATTGTTAATGGATCTTAAGGTTAAGGCTATGATAAAGGCATGAGTAAAGGAAGCATGGAATCGCGTGAAATTATCTTGACAAACAACTTTCCAAGATCAACTTGCTAAAAATTAATGAAGCTGCTCTAGCTTTAGCAAGGGTGCACTATTTCACTTGATTTTGCAATGCAATAAGATATGGTGAATAGAAACAAAGCTCATGTACTGTTGACTAGAAGGTTATTACGTTCAGCTTGGTGCCATCAACTTCTTCCGCACTGCTTAAATAGAATCATCTTTGACAACACATTACAGAAAAAAAATCAAAGCTGATAATCATTCAAGAATCTCTTATAACAAATTGCAGTTGAGATTTTTAGACCCTTCTGCTGCTCTACGCCACTATGTTTCAATATATGACTTTTCACTTTTATGTACAATAAAGAGAATTATTGAGGGAATTGGGCTATGCTGAGTGCTCTGAAATAGTCACCTCATCTGACATGGATCATCGAGCTGCTGAGAGCAGCAATGGAGTTGGGCAAGAGATAGTAGTTGAGGATGAAGAGGACGAGGTCATCATAGCACCTGGAATGATTGTGGAAACACTATTGTGGCTGGTATTGCCAAAGACGGTGCTTGCAGGATGGACATGGAAGGGATACAGAGAACAGGGCGCATCTGGAGGCAGAGGCAGAAGGATCCTCTGATCAAAAGCTCGACTAACCTCCTTCATTGTTGGGCGGCATTGTGGCAATGGGTGGCAGCACATCAACCCTAGATGCACGATGCACCGCCAATCATCCCAAAAGACTCTAGCGTCACCACCTCCCAAATGGTTATCATAGTCGGAAGCAGACTCTGCATGCGGTGGTGATGGGAGAAGCATTGGATCCAGCACCTTGCAGAGTTGTTCATCAGAGATTATGCCGCCCCCTAGATCCAGGGTGGACCATAGCCAGTATGGGAGGTGGACATGTGCCAGCTGATGTTCAGAATTAGACGGGGCAGAAATAGTTGATATTGTACGCCGCCCACTTAATACCTCTAATGTCAGCACACCAAAGCTATATACATCTGCTTTCTCCGTCGCCATGCCATTGAACAGAACCTCTGGTGCCACATACCCTGGAGTCCCTGCCGCTGACATCGATACGATCCCCACATCTCGACTTATTAGCTTTGCAAGCCCAAAGTCACCAAGTCTTGCCTCCATCTTCTCACCTTCAGTCAGTAGCACATTGGCAGCCTTCACATCCCTATGGAGCACACAATCTCCAAGCCCCCCGTGCAGATATTCTAGTGCTGCTGCAACCTGTGTCAGTATTCTTATTCGCGTCTCTTTCTGCATCGTTACAGAACTTCCAAGCTCCCTCTTCCTAATCCCATAAAAAAGATACCTATCTAGGCTGCCCCTGCTCATATACTGTGAGACTAATAGTGCTGCCTGCCCTTCCTCATAGCACCAACCCTGCAGCTCTAGTAAGTAGCGATGGCGAGCCTTTTTAATAATTCTTGCCTCTGCATAAAACTGATCCTCAAGCATTGTGCTCATCCGTAGTTTCTTCACAGCTACGACAGAGCCATCTCTTAGAACACCCTTATACACCGCTCCATAGCCACCTTCTCCCACCTTCATGGCTTCACTGAATCCCTCGGTAGCTTTCTCAAGCTCTCTGTAACTGAAGGGACGAGCTGAGCGCAGAGCATCCTCAATGCGCACTGCATGAGCATGCTTTGATTTGTTCCGTCTGCGTTTCACCATGTAAACGCACAATATGACTAAGATGCCCAAGGTCATGCCAACAGCTGATGCCACTAGAACGTAATGGAATGTGGGCGAAGGATTGTTGGCGGATTCATTGTTAAAGCTCCACGCATAGATGACATGCCCCTCCATGCCTCTGCTTGCTGGTGCAGTGGTTGCTGAGAAGCCCAAGTACATGTCTCTCCCAACGAGTACTGATGATAGATCGTAATGCAATTCGAGGCAAGGTATAAGTGGACGATCTATTGATGATGCATTTTCACCTCCTGTGGAAGAATTGGCGGCACTGCATAGATGGAAAAATCAATTTATGTTAGGGCTTATGCTGATTTAATTTACACATTATCCTTTTCCATATTCAGCACAATGAATGATGAATATTGTCCTCGTAACAAACATAATATCCAGGCATACCATCTTTTCAGTGACTTAATAGCACTGAATAGTCATGTAAGAAATCCTTGTGCATGCCTCTATCTTCATACGATAGACAAGAAAGCTGTACCAACATGTGGAGTTTGAGTGGACGAATGTAGCCACACAAATAACAGTAAGGTATATTGTGCAAATGGTAGAAGTGGCTAATTGAAAAATAGAGGATCAACAACTATTGCTTTTGATTCTAACTTTGCCATCAATGGCCTCTCATGTTGAATACATCTATCTGAAGCATAAATGCAAAGTGCACCACCACCTGGACTAAAAAGAAGGCTGCCTCACTGAGGATGTCATTGCCATGTGCTAACTTCTCTTTTCTTCCCTGCAGGAGATACATCTTTCATGCAAGCTCAAGTGCAAAAACACAAGGACGATCATGGTCATCTGTTGATTCAAGTAAACCTTTCCTTCATTACAATGTTGTTGTCAGCTTCCCCAACCTCCATCATTCATGTGCATATGACCATCATATACCAAATTTGCTTGGACTTTGGAATCTATCCTTCAGATCTGAGATTTGTATAGAAAAGATGACATATAGAGACAACACATACAAGATGGGGAATAATTGAGACGGGGATAGAATGGACAATTTTAAAGAACATCAGATCAGCAATCAATCAATCCCATAACCTTGGCTGAGATGCAAAGAATGTGCTCTAGTCTAAAACTTCTCTGAGAAGCTTGCACACTCTAAAACAGAAATCACATAGCAGCAATCCTTCTTCTTTACTTTGGAGAGAAAGGAAGTGCATAATCATTCTAATGCAGGTCTTCGTCCATTCAATCTAAAAGTGATCAGCAGCTCAGCCACAAAAAGTTTGAGCTTGATGTCAATCAAGCCTTTTTTCTTTATTGTCACGCCCATTGCCTTCAAAAACTTTCAATGTGCTCTGCATTTGGGCCTCTTTACTTACGCATCTAAAGCTTTGTATTATCTGCTTGTTAATGATCTGCTACAAATAAACAACTTCTGGTTGTTCTCAAACATGCAATCAG
>CM035410.1:182478638-182493638 GCA_020310875.1 Ceratopteris richardii
AGGTTTTTCTAGAGAGTTTTGAAAGATCTCTTTCATGGCAAGAAAGTTCATCTAAGAAGACAAGCGCAGAGATGAGATGAGTTTTTCAGCCAATTTTCTGTTGTAAGTTGGTTGGATATCAAGGTACAAATGTATCTAGAGAAGGTAACTCTAGAAGGGCAATTCATCATTCATACAAAAGATTGGTGAATTTAGTCGTTTCAGACATTTGAAGCAGAATTTTGATTCAAAGATATGAGGAGATGGTAAAACATGTTTCTATATTCACTTCCATTTATATACCATGTTTGTTTTATCTCTTATTCTTACACTAGAGGAAGAGAAAAGTTCATTTTGAAGAATTCAAGAGTGCTTGCTACTTCAAGATGAAGAAATCAAAAGGTATGGAAGAGAGGTTTGAAGATGTTGACATCATCAGGTGGAAGAAAGATGCAGAAGAAGAAAGTCTATCATTTCCAAAAGAAAAGTAAGACTTCCTTTTCTCTCATATTTTCCATATACTTTTCCTATTTTATCCTCTACATCCAAAGACAAGTCTACGAGAACATCTTGTTTAAAGAAGAAGCAGTTTCTTGTTTTGCATTACACTTGGTCATGATTTAGTAGATTTGACAAAGAATTGCATTGAGAGAAAGAAAAGAAGCAAATATATGTTTTAACTCATATATGTATGAGTTATGTTTTAGTTGAAGCTTTTAAGCAGGCAGCTTATATGTTCCCTCAAAGAATTCTTGGTATGTCAATACAGAGCTACTTGATATATGACAAGTTGCAGAGAAGTATATTTCTTCTTAATCTAACTCTTAAGGTAAAAGAGTTTTTTGTAGCAGATGTTGGAGACTTGGGTTGAGGTTTTATGTTTGGAAAAGGTTACCTCATATTCAATATTTTCAGAAAACTTCAGAAAATTCAGAATCTTGTTGATGTACCAGCTATTTGAAGAATCTACTTTCTATGATTGTCTAGTTTTTTGGATACATGCTTGTATTCAAAAAGGTGTTCCATCATATCCTATCACTTGATTGAAAAGTGGAGTTAACCAAAAGAAGATCAAGCAGGTACTATCACATTTCACCCGGGTAAAATATGAAAGTTGTGAAGTATCAACTTGCAGCTTTTGGAGTTCTCAAGGTGAGAAGTTTGTCCACTTATGTTTCAAGTAGGAATTGCAGATTCCTTAAAGGCTTTGTTTGTAGAAAAGTTTTACAACTTTTTGAAAAGCATGGACACTTGAAGACATTCAGGAAGTAAATCAAACATTCAGTCATGAAGGTTTGATAAGAGCAGATTCTACACAGGAGAGATCATTGATCTTGAATGATCATGTATGATCTTGAGTATTTATGATTCAGTTGTTTATCCTTTGTTTTGTAAGATTCTTAGCATTGGAGGAAGTAAGTCAAAGATTCAGATTCTATCAGATTTGTGTTACAGAGATAGAAGAAGATACTTGTTATGTTGCAGAAGGTTATGAATCCTAAAATGCTTTCAGCAAGGTTTTGTTATGTTAGGATCAGCTAACCTTATTCTACAATTTGGAAAGCTGAGGAATGATAGTGGAAGCTATTGGCAACTGCGCAGTGCTAATAAAAGGGTTCAGAGATTTTGTTTCAGATACAGGTATTGATCACTGAACATCAGATTTATTGAAAGAAGGAAGACGTTCCACATTTCATAAAGTCTGATATACTTTGAAGAATTTTGGATACTAGTGTTAAGTCATCCAGGGGGGTGATTAAACATAAAGACTTATTTTCAGCCATATGTGAAAGAATGCAGAGTCATACCTATAGGTATTCCTATATTTCCTTTGTCAGGTTCTCTTTATGTTCCAGCTTTGAAAGAAGAAGGAAGAAGGAGAATGTTTGGAGAAAGTTCCTATTCAGGAGAAGGTTCCAAATTTCTATTAAAGAGAAGCTTGATATTTCAGAGAGGTATATTTCAGAAGTGCGCACATATATGTTTATACCAGGTTCTGAAGGAAAGAGGTATGAAGGATTTAAAGGATGAAGACACGATGACATCATAGATTTTTGACTCATATTTCAGTTGATTGCAATTGAGTTGAGTTGATTTGACTTGACTACAATCAGAGATGAACCAGCCGTATTCATAATACACTAAGTTGTGAGTTGACAGTCACAGGTTCCAGGATTCAGTTCTTGATTTTGTTTAGTGTATTTACATGACGCAGCAGAAGTACATTGAGAAACCTTTTTGGAAGGTAAATGCAAATATGTGGATCCTAGTGTATGTTTTCAGGTTTTTGAAGACAAGAGATAGCAGGTGCAGAGACAGCTCATGCTACAGTTGTCAAGCAGTGATTGCTTGATTTATACACTATTGGATATCTAGTTTGCATATTTTCTCAAGTATTATGGTTCATATTCAGCAAGTTCAGGTTTTTTGAAGGAAAGTCAAATTCAGGTTTGAAGGTCAGTGCGGGAGTACAAGCTTGAAGCTTATAATAGTTTGCAGCTTATGAAGTTTGTAGATTCAGTCCAGGTTGTACCAATATGACATTGCAGGGGGGATTGTTGGAAAACAATGTGCAATTGGTCCATTTTGTCTAAGACCTTGCTTTAGTTCTTAGTCTTTCTTGGCAAAGAAGAAAAGGAGACGGGCGGATCTGACGTGTTTAGAGCTCGTTACTACTCTTTGTACAACCAAAATGTGTTGGTGGCATGGATACGTCGTCGTCCTCTCATAGCACCCGCCAGGGTTCAAGTCCCCTAGACTGGGGCGAGCGCGAACGTTATATTTTGATCTATGCTTTTCAAATAAAAAAAAACAAGTGGAGAGCGATGGATCGCGATAGACGAGCGACCTGATTTTCACGAGAATAGCGATCGCAGATTTATTCTTTTACGAAGTGCTTTATTGGTGCTTTTGAGGGATCAAGAGTACTATATAAGAAGAGCCTCATGCTCATGTTAAATCATCCTTCACCTAGGATCAACACAAGCTTTCTAGAGCTTGGACCTCAGTAGAGGTGGTGTTTCTTCTAGCACATGGGGCAGCCATGGTGCTAACTTGAAGCATGTTGAGGAGCAGCTATGGAGTTCTTTTTGGTGATTCTTCTTGGAGAAGATGAAGGGTGTGCTCACACTCTAGCTCATGGAGAGGAGGTTATCTCTTGTTCATGGCAAGAAGACTTGATTATTAGCAGCTTGATGGTGAGGATCGCCCATCTACAGGAAGATGTCTGGCTACTTCAAAGACATTGGATGGGACCATCTACATGATTTTGAAGATTATCTTCTACAGGAAGATGTTAGGTTGAAGATTATCTTCTACAAGAAGATGTCTGGCTACTTCAAAGACATTGGATGGGACCATCTACATGATTTTGAAGATTATCTTATACAGGAAGATATTAGGTTGAAGATTGTCTTCTACAAGAAGATATCGGGCTACTTCAAAGACATTGGATGGTGATTAACATAAGATTCACATCTTATGTTAAGTATTCAGGTACATATTCTCTTTATGCACACAGGTACTACTTGAAGTTTATGGAGGCTGTGGCGTTCATATCAGGAGGAGTCCTATTCGGCATAGGTACAAGAGAATCGGTACTTATATGCTTTATGCATATTTGATGAGGTGTTTAAGAAGGTGTGTTCACATGAGTTTGAGGATTTACGTTCACACTGATCCTTCCTCTTTCAGTCACTCATATTCACTCTTCTATAACCTATAAGGTCACACATCTCATGTATATTCAGATTACTGCCCACACATCTGAATATGTTTGTTACATTGTACATTCACTCATTCATCTATTTCTCATCACATAGAGTGGTTGAGAGTTTTGCTCCCACATTGTACATTGAACATTGGTATATATGATACTATGAGTAAGCGATGGCTTACGTAACACCTTACACATGTCGTCTATTCTTTCTCTATCTTTATCTCATCATCAGTATGATTAAGTTGTGGTATATATGGAAGATTGCTGGAATTAATCTTGTGTATACTGGACCTATGGAACCATGGACCTGTGACATGAGCCCAAGGGCCTACCTCACTTCCAACAATACAATACATACATACATACATACATACATACATACATACATACATACATACATACATACATATACATACATACATACATACATACATACATACATACATACATATATATATATATATATATATATATATATATATATATATATATATATATATATGTGTGTGTGTGTTGTGTGTGTGTATACATACATACGTTCAAGAAGTATGGTCCGGTTTGTGACCAAGCGACCAAAAATGTTGGTTATGTTTCGAGCAAACAGTAAGCTGGAGATCTTCAAGCCCCCAGTCATGAGGTTTGCTTACATCTTTGTGGTATTAGAAAGACTCGTTCGTGTGCGAACAAATTGGATTCACATAATCAGCACTGATGAGTGGAGTCCTTGCGATAAGAGCACCACTCCAAAGTTCTTGCAATATAGATGTCATGTTATGAATGAGTCCTGGTGGGTTGAGGCAGAGGGTTCGGTTAAAACCCTAAATCCTATATACATTGTTCTATGCATCACTAACATGGAGGGAAGTACTATGGGTCTTCTCGATGAGTATATGAACAGAATTAGAGAGGCTTTGAATAAAAACATATACTTACCTATTAAGAAGTGTAAGTTTTTTCCATGTTTTTTATTTTCATTACTCTTGAATCTTGATTACATTATATAAAAATGTTCATAACATATGTAATATATTAATTCTTGATTTTTCTTTTCGAAATTGTAGGGTGGAAGAGATATAACAAGTATAGAATAGGTGTTAGGATTGGTTTCATAAACCAATTGATGTTGTCGCTCACATATTATATCCATTATGGCGTAGTGAGGATAGGCCTCAGAGTGAGGAGCTAGATTTCCACTTTCAAGAATATATACAACATTATAGTGGTGGTGATTTAGAGTTAAGCCATCGCATAGAGGATGATCTTTTTGCTTTCAGGAATGAGACCCACCACTTTGGTAGTCCGACAACAAAGCTCTGAGAGATGGAGATCTAGCTTGCCTCATGGTGGGAGAAATATGGTGGATGTGCACCTACATTAATAATTTTCTTACTTACTTTGATCTTATTAGTTATTACTTAGTGCTCTTTTCAAGATTATGTTTTTGTTAACTTAATACCGTTATGTTTTTGCTTAACAAAAAAGTATTGCTCTTCGACTTCTCTCGCAAGATTGTAGCTCTCGATCTTGTGAGAGAAATTGGAGTACATGGGTTCTTTTTCACACAAATAAGCTTACGACAGCACAGCACGAGAGACTTTTCTTTTGCAATGCCAACTTGAAGCTTTTAGAGAGACTTTCATGATCTCCTCATCGTATATAGATAGATGTTGAAAAGCTTGATATTGAGAAAGTGCACCACAATCCAAAGATTCGCCAGGGAGATCGAGATCTCTACACTTTTTTCTATGAGTCCATTCAATCCTGCACGTGATACACGCTCACGATGCCATGGTGATAGCAAGAGGCATGGGAATGAGCCTACTAGAGATATGTTATCTTCTTATAGTGAGGTGGATATAGAGTGATGATGGATCCCACGATTCTGTTGATGTAGAATCTAGTTGATATACTTTGCATATGGAAAAATTTTCATGATGATATGTATCTAACACTTGAGTTTTTTACCTATAATCTATCATTTTGGCTTGAAACTTTGGATTCTGGAAGTATTATGAGTCACTTAGTCATGACATGTCACTCTTAAATGTTCACTAAAAATGATCATTGACTATATATTGCTCTTGAATCTTTATAAATTGTGTAGTGATAAATGTTTAATGTGCATAGTTGAACATATGTCATAGCTGAACTTGTAAATTGTAAGTTGTTTAATTGTTAACTCTCTGTTCTAACTTACTGTATCCGATAAGGATAACAGTGACAAAAATAACCTACAGGGTTCTTGGGTTGGATGGGGTTTGTAAACAGAGGCCCTATAATATTTTTCCACTCCACAAGTCAAATCCACTACTACAACAAATTACCGGAAAGACTACTATCACTCACGTTTCAGCATCTTGACACAATTAACGAAACACAAATAATCTATTACCGAATTCAATTATCTTGAACTTTAAATAATAGTCACAGACTACTTTACTTATCAACGAGATTAGAGAATTGATCACGTTCACTTTCAATTAGGACTTCTTAACGTTTAATCACCACAACAAAATCAATCACTTATTTGTCACTTATCGATACAGTACTGCACTTTACAAAACATTTCATATGAATAAGCAGAATCTGCAACCGACCGTTCCGTTGCACGCAGTCCAACGGACTCGCCGTGCGTCTCTGCCACACTATGGAATGACACGATTACAGCCCTTTTGTATTAATGTAGGAAAGGATTACAATGGTTAGACCATTACGGCGCTTCACCCATCACGGAATGACATGATTACAACCCTTTTGTATTAATGTAGGAAAGGGTTACAATGGTTCGGCCATTACGGCGCTTCACCAAAATATTTGCAGATTTACAAAATAGTAATCCGATGGCTTAACACTGGCATGCACGGTGGACTCGAACGCAACAACAAAAACTAATCTTCATCAACGATGCCCCGTATATACATAGCGCTGTATATACATAGCACTGTAATCTTCATCCACGATGCCCTGTATATACATAGCGCACGCTTCTTCAAAACTGCCCTTAATTTTTCTTCTGAATAGCTTTAAGTAACTTCTACACATGCTCAGGGTCTAGCAACTGAGCATCTGGGCTAGCAGAGCTAGAAGCAATGGCCTAATTGAGCAATTGTTGACTTTGGTCCTGCAAAAATGCTTCTTGGAGGTAAAATTCATTCTTTAAAGCTACCTGGCACCGGAGTTTACTGTCTTCAATCTCGGCGTCGATTCTTTGCAGTTTATCATTCTGAATACCTAATTGTTTTTCAAGCTGTTCCATCTGTTGGGACTCGAATTCTATGGTCTTTTTGAGTAGCTTCTAATTCTTTCTTCACTATAATCGTCCTTCCCACTTCTTCGATCAACGCCTGTGCCTTTTAAAACAACTCTTCTTTTGTGGCTTCCAGTTCCGTCTCTGACTGGCCAACTTTAGCATGAACCTCCAAACAAGTCTGTTCTAGTTGAGCTACCTTCTCTGTAATCACCTCCAAAAGGGAGCCCATTCGGTCCAAAGCCGCGTCTTTTTTTGCGACGTCTTTGCGTAATTGAGTCAACTCAGTTTCCTGAGTGACCACCCGCTGTTGTAATTGTACTTCGCTAGCTCTGAGACCAAGAACCTCCTCTTGTAATGGAGCAATGTTCGCTTCCAGAATGTCCAATTTATGCTTCAACTCTTTGCGGATTATATGCCATTCAGTCATCGTCTGAGATTGGAGTGCGTCAGAGACCTGTATCAAATATCGACCAATGATAGCCAAATACGGAATGGAGGGAAGAAAGGAAAGAGGTAATGCGGAAGAATGTGGAGGTATTGCAACAGAGGAGCGGGCCATGGGCAACCTCTTGGGAGTAGGGTGGTGAGTAATCAGGTGAAGCTCGAGGAGCAGCAGTAGAAGAGGCACCAGAAGAAGAATTCGTTGTTGGGGACAGAATGGGCGAGGAGGGTATGGTGGGAGGAATGGGTTTACATTGGGAAAACGAAGAAGAGGGAGCATCATCCGTGGCTACGGCGGCGGCTTCCTGAACATCCTTTGGTGGGGGAGCAAGGCGGGTGGGAAGGTCTTCAATAAGAGTGGTGATGATCTCCTGGGCGGCCGAAGAAATTGGGGTGATGAAGCAACCAGTACCTTGAGCGAGGAGC
Organism: Ceratopteris richardii; assembly: GCA_020310875.1. Lineage (NCBI taxonomy): Eukaryota > Viridiplantae > Streptophyta > Polypodiopsida > Polypodiales > Pteridaceae > Ceratopteris > Ceratopteris richardii. Next base: position 182,486,453 of record CM035410.1, read on the forward strand.
TAGGAGGGGTGGTAAAGACTTCATTCACGTCCTTGATGGTTCCTTTTGCAGCTACATCGTTAATTTTGTCGTCCATAGCAATTGCCTTGGAAGCGAGCATGGTGGTAGAAACTTCTTTTTGGGCAAGGATGATGCCCGGCTTAAGAGGTACGGACGAAGTACCGGAAGCTAGGGAAGAGGATGTCGCCACACGACAGCGCTTCTTAGGGAAACAGAGGAGTACCTCATCATCATCATCATCAATGTCCATGTGAGAGGAAGGAGGAAGCGGCCGCTACGAGAAGAGGGGGCACGAGGGGAGCGATGCGGTCGTAGGCGGTACCAGGAAAGAAAAAATGTACGGCAATCGAGTGCGGGGAAATTCTCCCTTAGAAAACTGCTTACAACCACCTGGCATTCCTTGTGAATGCGATAGAAGTAAAACGTTGCTCAGTTGATGGGTTTGCAAGAAACCACATCAACGATCAAATACATCGGCCGGGAGATACCGTAATTCCATTTTTGGAGATTAACAATAGACAGAATGAACTGTAAGGCATGGCACTCAAGGACGGGGCGACACATAATGGCATACTCATTGGAGGATTTACAGGGAAACACTTGATTCATGGTAGCTACAGGGAGTTGTGTAATCTCATTCCGGCCTTCATTTGCCAGGCAGAGGTGAGAGACCCCAATTGCAAGGGTGATGTAAATGGCGCAGGAAGGTGACACAATCGGCCAAGCAATGTCGACGACAGGGCATGCGACAATAGCACGAGCCAAGGTCAGAGATAACAGATGTGCTGGTACAGTGTGCCACGAAAGCTCGACGAAACTGAGCAAGCCACATACACGAAAGTACTCGGCAAGCTCATCAGGGATACCTACGCTCAAGGCAGTGATATGGGAAAGGGGCTCCATAGCCGATGCACGAATAAACACATGAAATCAAATCGCTTAAGCACACAAAACGCACAGAGTACACACAGAGCACACAAGACAAACACAATAAAGGAGATAAAGCAAAAATCACAGCTTAAGTAAACACCGCATAACATGCAGCATGCAACTAATCATAAACGTGAGCACCGCAAAGGATATCCGTCGTCATGCAGTTCATAAAAAACATATCTCCATAATGAACATAAAACAAGGAAGGGCGGCACGTAGAGTAGGTCGGCAAGCAACTATGAAAAACGTGCCGCTGAAGGGACAAGCTAAATACCGAAAATAAGAGTACAAAAATGTTACGATCAATAGATCAACCGGAAAAACATGAGCGCACTCAAAATGTGTTTACAATGAAAACCGAAAGACCGACCGAAACCGATTAACCCAGAAACATAACATATCTATAGGGATGCCAAGTCATGCGGACGTGGAGGGTGGATAATAGTGTTGTAGCTTAGAGCCATATACTGGGTTGGGGAGAACTTCCCCGGTGAGCGTGGCTAATCGGAAAGTGGCCGGACCCAGTTGAGCCAAGATATGGTAAGGACCGAACCACCGAAGCTTAAACTTGCCTGCAACACGATCATATTTAGAATTATAGAATAAACCAACTGGCCGACTTCGAAAATAGGAGTGCGCAGAAAACGATCATGAGTCTTGGCCTACCGAATATGAACTTCTTGCGTCAACAAAAAACTTTCCAATCTATGTTCATCTAGTGACCGAAAGGCATCAAAGTCGTGCAGATAAGGAATCAACCGGTAGTAATTTCCTATCAATGGCCACGTGCAGACTTGGAACGACCAATTCCATGGGAGCTATAGCTTCCAAACCATAAGCTAATGTGAACGATGTGCATCCCATAGAGACTTTGTATGTAGTTCGGGAGGCCGGACAAAAGGAAGAAGTTGATCCCAACACGCAGGGCATTCGATAATAAGCTTCTTGAGCATGGTAAGGTCTTATTGATACTTTCAACCAGTCCATTGGCCCTCGAGTAATAAGGTGTACTAAATTTATGGATAATATTAAAAGTTTGAGTTAAGGCTTGTATAAAAGTGTTCGCAAAGTGAGTGTCATGATCTAAAACAATTTCCAGAGGCAACCCAAACAAGGGAAAAACATTTAGGGTCAAAATTTTAGCCACCATATGAGCTGCGGCAGAGCGGATGGCCAAGGCTTCAGCCAAGCGCTTTACATAATTAATAAAGGTGAGGATATATATGTTATTAAACGAAATAGCTCGCGGAGTGATGGGTCCAATAAAATCTAACCCCCATTTTTAGAAGGGTTCCAAAGGAAGAACTGGTTGGAGAGGAAAATGGTCATGATGCAAAGGTTGTCTCGTATGCTCACAGGTATCATATTGCTTTACATAAGCATAAACATCATGCTCCATGGTAGGCCACCACAAGCCACTTTGCAGAATTTTATGGTAGATCAAGTCCGAAGTAAGATGTCCACTAGACGAAGGAGAATGAGCCATAGCTACCACGGAAGGAACTTCATGAGTGGGGATACATCTAAGCACGACTCTAGAAAGATGTGCATAATACAGTTGGCCAACAATAATACGAAACCGGCAATTGTAAATGGCTAATCTATGGAAGGCCATGTTAGACATTGAACCAGATGGACACCCAGTAGTGAGAAAAATCATTAGAGTATCATAGTAAGAGTCTGCAATTGATAAAGCCGCCGCTAGCACACTCGATATTGTAGTGGAGTAGATCGTTGGAGAAGAGTCATCCACCCCACTTGGAGGTTCACCAGAATCAAGTCTAGATAGAAAGTCTGCAATGGCATGTGCCGAACCCGGTCAGTGCACAACATCATAGTCAAACTCTTGTAGAAAGAGTACCCAACGAGCAAGCCGTCCACCCAGATGCTGCTGTCCGACTAGGTAGACTAGAGAAGCATGATCTACATGAAAAGTAGACTTACGACCTAGTAAATAGTCACGAAACTTTTTAATGGAGTATATTAACCATAAGCATTCCCGCTCCGTTACAGAGTAGTTGCGTTCCGCTCAAACAAGACGACGCCTAGCATAATAAATAGGTATGTACCATTTGTCCTTCCATTGCATTAACATACTTCCAACGGCAATGTCAGATGCGTCGACAAAAACATGGAATGGTAATTGCCAGTTAGGGCTTGCACGATCGGAGCTTGTGTGAGGAGAGCTTGAGGCGATCAAAGCTCGGCTCGCATTAGTCAATCCAGCAAAATTAGAAAGGAGACATCTTGGTTAGTCGGGTGAGTGGAATAGTTAAGTGAGCCAGCCACCGGAGATGGCTTCCATGCCAACGGATCTGGCCCAAGAATCACATGACTTCTTTAAGTGTTTTCGGTGGAGGTGCATCTAAAATCACTTGTACTTTATCCGGGTCCACTTGAATACCTTGCTTAGAATTAATGTGGCCCAACAGTTTATCACAGGCGACTTAAAAAATAGACTTGTTAGGGTTCAAACAAAGACGGTACTCTTTACATTTTAAAAACCAGCACCAGAGATGTTGTAAATGTGCAGAAGTGTCACCGAACAGAGAGAAGTCATGCAAGTACACTCTCATGAAACTCATTAGGCAAGGGGAGAATATCTCTTGCATACAATGCTGGAAAGTGTTGGGTGCGTTTCGCACACCGAATCACATAATAGTACAGGCATACACTCCCTAATTAGTAATAAAAATAGTTTTAAGAATATATGCTTGGGTCATTCGAACCTCATTCTTCCCACTATAACCATCTAAAAAGGAGTACATCTCCCGCCCAGCTACATCGTCCAGAATGCTATCCAAGAATCGCAATGGAAAGGGATCAGGCACCATAAGAGCGTTCAATTTTCTATATTCAACACATATTCGTAATTGTTTGTTCTTTTTAGGGACTATCACTATAGGCGAAATCCATTCAGCGTGCTCCACGGGGACAATAAATCCAACTTTCAATAGTCTATCTAATTCCTCCTTGACCTGTTGGGCATAGTTAGGGTTCATGCGATATCTCTGTTGTTTAATTGGCCAGGCATCTGGTTTTAAAACAATGCGGTGCTCGTAAATGCGAGGATCTAGAGCCTTCATGCCCCGATAGTCCCACGCGAAGACATCTATAAATTCTTTTAATTCTTTTAATAAATTGAGCGAATCTTCCTCAAAAGTGTTGGAATTTGGGGCACCAGGATCTTCAAATACTAACAACCTTTTGAGCATACACACTTAATACACAAAATGATAAGTTAGAGATAGAAAGAGACTTGAGACAACACACAATGTAACGTAAGCAAATTGCTTACTCACACTATATACAATGCAGATGGCCAAATTACAAAGTGGGAGTACTACTCAACCATATGATAGTGCACTCACTAGATGGAAGAATAAACAAAACTCCAAAATTGACACTATAGCAGCATCAACGCAAGAAGTGAAGTCCTCCTTGATCTCTTCAAGTGCTCCTTGGTGTCCTCAAGTGTTGATATGACCTCTCTTATATAGAAATTTGAAGCCATGCAAAAAAATCCACGGAAAAAGCTGATCGCTGATTTTTAATCCTCATCGCTATTTTTTGTAAGATTTTTTTTTCTATCACTAAATTTTTGCGTAGCTTTTTATTTATCGCTATTTTTAAAGTTGCTTTTGCTTGCATTGCTAAATTTGCCATCTACTAATCATATAACCTAGCTTTTTTATGTTTTGTACATCAAGAACTTCATAAATATGCAAAATACCATTTTAGGGCAGAAACTAGGGTTAGGGTTTTCTCCTGATTCTAACCTTTGATGATAAAATGATGCATATCACTAGATAGCTCTCATCAAACTCTATCTATCTAGCCTAAGAAAATTTTATTCAAAATGTACAAAAAAATGGCTACATCCTAAGTTGGATTGCTGGAGATGTGGTTTGTGGACCATATGTACATTGATTTTCCAACAATCGCTCCTTCAATGTCATATTGGTACAAGCTTTAGTAATCTGCACATCTTCTCATGACTATCTCTAGTCAATGCTTTGGTAAATATATCTGCAACATTCTCACTAGAAGGAATATAAACAAGCTCAATGTGTTTCTTTGCTATGTGTTCTCGAATATAGTGGTAGTGAACCTCTATATGTTTTATCCTTGCACGATGCACTGGATTCTTTGCTATAGCTATTGCACTCTGGCTATCTGAAAATATCTAAATGAGTTCATGTACTCTTACATTTAGATAACTGAAAATCTTCTGTAACCAAACTGACTCCAAAGTAGTTGTAAAGGCTGCATGATATTCTGCTTCACTTGATGAAGTTGCAACAGTGGGTTGTCTCTTTGAAATCCATGAGATAAGACTATCTCCAATATAAAAACAAAAACCACTAGTACTTCTTCTAGTGTCTCTATCTCCTGCCCAATCAGAATCTGAAAATCCTTTTAGTAATAAATGTGTAGATTTAGAGAATACCATAGCATAATTTGAAGTTCCCTTCAAATATCTGAAGATCCACTTTACTACTTTCCAATGTACCTTTGTTGGATTATGCATGAACCTTGATACTTGAGAAACTGCAAACTGTATATCTGAACATGTATTACAAAGATATATCAAGCACCCAACTGCTTGATAATATAAAGTAGCATCAAAAGATTCTTCATCTGCTACTATGTTTAAAGACGCGTTCTGATCCATAGGTGTTTGCATAGGTTTAGCTCCAGTCATCTGAAACCTTTCTAATAGTTTCTCAATGTACTTTTGTTGTGTCATATAGATACAATCATCTTTAAACAGAAATTGAATCCCAAGATAATAATGCAAAATTCCTAATCATTTACATCATAAGTCTGCTTCAATTGTTCTTTGAACATCTGCAAATCTTCATCTCTGGGACCTGTGACTATAATATCATCCACATAAATGATTGCTATAATCAACAGACCTATTTCAGCTTTGACATAAAGAGTTGGAGCTACATCTGAGTTATGGAAACCAATGGATAAAAGATATGTGTGTATCTTTTCATACCATGCTCTAGGTGCGTGTTTTAATCCATACAAAGCTTTTATAAGCTTACATACTAAGTGTTCTTTAACTTCAAAACCTCATGGCTGCTGAATATATACATCTTCATGTAAATCCCCATTTAAAAAAGCAGTCTTTATGTCAAGTTTTAATGTCAAGTTGATAAAAATTCCAATCAAAGTATGCTCCTAAAGCAAGTATTGATCTAATAATTGTCATCCTAGAGGTAGGAGCAAATGTCTCATCATAATCAATACCTTTTTGTTGTGCATATCCTTTGACAACTAATCTCGCTTTGTACCTATCAATAGCACTTTCCATTTGATTTTGAAGATCCAGTTTACACCTATAGCTTTCTTTCCTTCTGGTAACTCACATAGTTGCCAAGTTTGATTCTTATGAATAGGATCAATCTCTTCTTGCATAGCTTTTCGCCAAATAGGAATGTTAAGTGCACCTTCAACACATGCAAGTTCATCTTCAACTGTTGTGAGTGCTAAAATATCATGAATCTCAAAGTCTTCAACAAAACTTACATGATCTTTTTGTTGGTGTTGTCTAGTCTAACTCCTTGTTCTTCTTGTAAAAGGCTTTATACCACTATCCTTCCATGTCTGATATAAGCAAGTAGGTGTATCCTTAAATAGTGGTGATACTTTTTCTGACTCTTCAGTTTCCACTGGTTCTGGAATTTGTCCTTATGAGGTTCTAGAACTTTTTGGAACTCTAGTACTTTCTTCCATTTCTGGAACTAAAGTCTCATGTGGAACTAACTTTGTAGTAGGTTGTGGAATTCCTCTTTCTTCTTCAATCCTAGGAATTTGAGGAATTTTGGCTCCCTCCTGATATGGCTGAACATGTTCATCCTAAAAAATCCTTAGTCATTTCCACTAATGAACTCTAGAATTTATGCTTCTTTATCATACATCTTATTTTCAGCAATATATGGGTGAAAGAATAACTTCTCTTGTCTCTGGAACATAAAACATGTATCCTTGACTTTCAACAAGATATCCAATAAAAACAGCTTTCCTTGCTTTTACATCTAGTTTGCCACGATCCTTTTTCTCAATGTGAACATAAGATAGTGATCCAAACACTCTGAAGTAGTTCACATTAGGTTTTCTTCCATAATATGCTTCATAAGGTGTAATTACCTTTAAAGCTTTTGTAGAAGACCTGTTCAAAATGTGATTTGTTGTATGTACTACATCAAACCAGAATTTTGGTGAAAGCTTCTTGGATGCC